>JAAAKG020139064.1:0-12464 GCA_010014905.2 Druon quercuslanigerum
AAATTGTATAAATTAGGCGTAAAAAGTCGTTTAGCAAAAAGTATCACTTTTTTTATATTTTAATTGAAAATTTAGTGAATAAAGAAATAAAGACAAAAGTTCTGTGCTGGATTATTTTTCAAACTAAATGCACTTCAATTTAAAAAGAATTAAAAAGTGAACCAAAATGAAAGGTTCTAGAAGTTTTTTAACGTAAAGCGTGCATTTCCTCCCACTGTGGACTGTTACGATGGGTTGCTATTTACAAGTTGCAAGGATTTTTTTTTGTCGTTGCTATGGGTTGTCTGCCACCATAGCTAAGTTTTTTTTGTTATTGAAAATTACAAGCTGCTGGGAATAGTTGTTATTTTCCGGGTCAGTAGAAAAATCGAATGTTTTGAACAAACGATGAAAAGTAGAAATTACAGATTGCGTAAAACATGCAGAAAAAAATGAAGCTTTATAAGAGCTATACCTCTTTATAAGTTCGGGAGTTTAATTTGAGAGAAAATTAACAAATTGTATCATCAGCAATTTCAGGAATTCAAAATTTCGGAAAACATTGGGCTGAATGATCCTTCAATCAGTTAGACTTATAAAGAAAATCTGGCTAATGTATGCTGAAAATAATTTTTAATTTTATGAAAATGTTTGCAGCGTCACATCTCCAGCGAGCTCCAACATCTGGAGCAATGCTGCCACAAAATTGGATACAACAACCCGGTGCAGGGGCCATTCCAAGTAGTCAAACCCTTCAAGCCTGTCAACAAAAATTGCGACTGCAATCCCTTCAAATGGAGCGTGAGCGTCTTAAACAGCGTCAGCAAGAGATTATGCGCCAGGTACGATAATATAAAACACCTAACAGATTTTCCAGTGAACTCTGTTTTTTTTTAAACTGGAAAAATCAAAGAAATATTAAACCGCCAACATCCCTCTACCTCCTTAACTTTGAATAATAATTTAATTTCAAACATCTGTTTCCAGCAAGAATTGATGATCCGACAAAGTACGACCGATGCTGCGATGGATCCATTTTTATCCGGCATTAGTGAACAACATGCACGCCAAGAAAGTGCAGATAGTGGTTTGGGACTTGGATCGGCGTATTCTCTACCTCATACGCCCGAGGATTTTCTCGCTAATATAGACGATAATATGGATGGCACGAGCGGTCGGTAAAAATACAGGATCCGTTAATTAGAAATTTCTATATTCCAAGTGCACCCTAAAGATTTTAGCATGTAATTTTAAGAGTGTTGTTGTATTGACCTTATAATAAAATTTTAAAGTAATTTATTTTTTAATTCAAGATGATAAAGTTTCAATTTGGGCTAAAAAAATATTATTATTGAATTTTCATTAATGACTCCGAGGATTTATTTATGTCTAAATCTGATTTTTTTGCAGACGGTGGAGCGCCGATGGAAACGCCTGATTTATCTACTTTAAGCGACAACATTGATTCAACGGACGACCTCGTGCCTTCACTTCAGGTATTTTATTTAAACTTTTATTTGAAATACACTAGAAACTATTTAAATTATTTACTTCTCACAAAGTGCTTATACTTTTTTACTTTGTTACTGAAGTTTTTGCCACCATTATTTCACTAATTCTTCAAACAACTTCAAACAACAAGTTTTAAAATTATTATTATTATTATTACACTATTAAGCCATTTCCCTTTCGGGGCAGGCGTGACTCACTCGGTGGGGAGGGGAGTAGTGTGAGGAAGGAATTATAAAATTTTTTAGATTGATGTAGAATTCTCGTGTTATTTATTTAAATAACACGTTCATTCCGCAACACTGCTCCGGCCCACGTTGCTGATCAATCTCTCTAGCAATGACCCCAAGTGAAGATCCTCACAAAGTCGTCATGTGAGGTTCCCCACTTGGGTCCATTAGTATGCAAGGTCTTGTTTCAGGCGTCGTTCCCTCTGCTGAGACTCTTCTTGTTAACTATTTTCCGCCATACTTTTCTGTGCTGGCATATTTCTCTAGCTTCTTTAACGTCCATGAATTTTTTCATGCAGGTTCTCGCGTTTCTATGGCTTCTTATGTCCCTTCTAACTAGGGTCGCATTCACACATTCTAACTATTCTTTCCGCGGTCTGCCTCTGGGCACGCTGCCATTTACTTCACCGCGATATACTTGTTTTGTTAGTCTTCCATCCTTCATTCTCTCAACATGACCGAACCATCTTAACCGATTTCTTTCCCATGTGTCAACTAGTGTTTCCTCCGCACCACATTATTTAAGGATTATCTCGTTACTGACTTTGTCCATCAGAGTTTTCCCGCATATTATGCGCAGGAATCTCATGTCGATTGCGTTAATTTTACTTTTATCCTTTTCTTGATAGTTCCATGTCTCGCTGCCGTTATAGTACAGTCGGTACAAATATAGAATTATGTATTGCCATTTTAGCCTTATTTGATATATTTTTACTTCTGATAATGGGGCCTTCTCTACCTATAACCTTTTTACCTTCGTTTATGCGTCTATCTAACTCCTCATCTATCTTCCCGTCCCTAGTTAATAAGCTACCAAGGTACACGAATTTATCAACTTGTTCAATTATCTCATCATTTAATACAATGTTGCATATTGTTTTCTCACTCTTTCCTTGGAACACGTACAAATTACAAAAGTTTGTACACTTTAATATACAAACTTTAAATAAAGGTCCTTTCTATCTTAAAATTTTAAGTCATTTTATTTTGTCGATACACAAAATGGTAAATACGTTTAAATATTGTTTTGCCTTAAGTTAATGAAAACAAATATAAAAGCAATGAGTAGGGGCTAAATTCAATATTATAGTCCAAGCAAATTAATTATTTTGAATACTTAATTGTTACGTAAAGTTTTGTCGTTGTAATTGTTAAAAATACTTATAATAAATACTAAAAACATAAATGCAACACGAGAGGAATTGAGGGGTGTGGAGATAAAAATTCATGAAAAATAGATTTATTGTGATTTTCAGCGCAAGCTCATTTCCTACAACAATCTTTACTCCAGTAAAATTGTAGTTAATAAAAAAATGAATAACTTCTAGAAATCACTTTTCAATATAACCTAACATTTTCCAAGAAAAACACGGAAAATAGTTTTTTTGTAGTTTTTGTTCTCAAATTTTTATTTTCGTAAAAATAATTTTATCTTGACAAAACGAAATGAAAGTATAACTTTTATGCCTTGAATGATGATTAAAATTTTCTAATAAAAAAATTAAAAATTCATTAGTATGTTCATATTGTTCGGCTCGGAGCACGTTTTTTAAAAATATTTTTTGCGAAACCATAATTGTCTTTTTACCCGTAACTTTATTCTGTGCAATAATGCTATTAAGCACATGATTCTAGTAATAAAGCTTTACATAAATGTGCCTATTATAGATTTTTTATTTTCTTCCCAGAAAATCATAAATGCCTTTTTTAGCAGCTTTATATGACCTGTTCCCAGCGGCCATGGTGGATTTGCCATCTTGAAATTTTGTAAAACTAATGAGAAATTCGTAATCAGAGTACCCTAATATCCTTATTTTGATATCCAACTCGTGCTATAATCACGTAAAACGATTTAATGTGTGAAAATTCTCATTTCAACCGCCATCTTGGATTCGCCACCTTAAAATTTTGTAAAACTAATGAGAAATTCGTAATCAGTGTCTCCGAAAACACTTATTTTGATACCCAACCCCTGCTATATATCACGTAAACCGATTTAATGTGTGAAGATTCTCATTTCAGCCGCCATATTGGATTTAAATATATAGTTTTTGTTCATCCACAGTAATGCCTACAAACATACATTTCATTTGAATTTTCAATATTTTTTTATACTGATTTATATTTTTTTCTTTATAATTGGTTTTTTATGTAGAAAATACATCCTAAATTAGAATGAAACAAAAATATAGCGTTATTTCATTATAATTATATTAAATTTAATAGTCAAATAAAGTAAGATTAATGCTTGAAACCACAGTAATTGGGGTAGTTGCCTTAATTGCACATGTCGCTTTAGGACCCGTTCATGATTCCTTTTTGTTTCTGTTCGGAAGAACTTTAGTTTTTCTAAAAAATAGCAGTGTTAAATAAACCTTTTTTGGAGAATTTTGACTCAAAGGATGCCGTTATGGCTTGGATGGCGTGGTTTTGGCTTAAACATGGTAATTTTGTACAACCTACTAAATTGCCATATTGACAAACTTAATATTTTTAACATTTTCATGTATGAAATCATTCAGTTTACAATGGGAAATCCTAAAGTTCTTTACTTTAACAAAATTGCATTTCTCAGTCTTAATTTCTACCCGTTCATTTTCCAATACAACTTTTTAAAATGCAGTTTTAAAGACTTGAGCAATAAAAATAAAAGTTTTTGATGTTAAAAAGTTTTGACAGTAAAGCCTCGATTAACTGTAAACATAAATTAATTCAAATATATAAAAAATAGAACTATAATCCTTTAAATTGGATAATAATAAATTATTGTACAAAACTTTTCAGGTTGAAGAATTCAAAATCTATTCAAAATTAAAAGACTTTCAAATTAAAGCGTTAAAAATTGCATTCGCTTAAAGTTGTAGTTTTTCAAATCGAAAGCTTTAATAGTTTTAAACAATTATAAATTTGCACTTGAAAAGTTATCTATTATTTAAATTTCGCATATAATGCATAGGTTCATAATTAGACTATATTGACAAATTAAAAACGTTTTAAATTTATCATTTTCAATTTTAAGTACTTATCGCTTATTGATGATTTATTGAAATTATCAGTTTAAAATACTGCATTTAAATGAGTGGCCATTAAGTGACGCCTTTCATACGGAGATTCGGATCTGTGCATGTGTCGCCTGCGTAAAAAATTTAACAAATTTCTGAATGATCTTCCGACAGAACCCTTACTAATTCTTACTAAAGGTTATATGTATTGTTCATATAATTAAAATTATAAATGACCCATATTGTTTTTTGCTCCGAAGCAGTAATACTAAAATTTATTACGCTGTGCCTTGCGAAGGAAAATAAATAAATGTTTCATTTGAATTAGTTGCCATCCAGAAAAACCTTCGTCGTTGATTTAAATGTTTGGCATGATAAACTTCGATACATTTTAACACACAACACACTAAATGTAGATATAAAAACAAATGGGATGTGACAAGCGATTTTTCAAAAAATATTGATTGACTGAACATTGTCAAAGAATGCCCGTCTTGTTGTATTTTTGTATTGCTGTATTTTGAAAATTATGAATCAGAAATAAGTGGTTGGATGCAATAATAGCCTTATTGTATTTTCAGAACTCACTTGATTTGCATATAACTTCATAAAAAACAAATGAACAATAAGTGATTTCTAAAAATGAAGTAGGCTTTCATTGCATGCAACCGCTCAATTTAAGAGTATTTATTTGAAACACGTTAAATTGAAGTATTTCAATTTCAAAGAATTTAAGTTTTGAACGAATATTGAAGTATGTAGTTTAATTTAGATGTTACGTTTTTAAAATTATGTAATTTTGAATTTTTTTGGAATAGTTAAATTTTGAAGTTTTACACTTGAAAATTCTTATATAATGAAGTATGTTCAATCAATTTATAAAAATTCAAATTTAAAATTTGCAATTTTGAATACCTAATTTAGAAACGGCTTTATTTTTAAGTCTTGAATTAAAAAGTACTTACATTTTAACATTATAATTTGAAAAAGTTATTTTTTAACTCTCTTTATTTTTAATTTTGTGATCTAAAATTTGACGGCATTCAATTTAAAACTGTTCAATTTTTTATAATTAAACTTTAAAATTTCCAAGAATTGAAGGATATTGCTGACTTCTAAATTTATGTTTTACCATTTTGAATGTTTATAATGCCTCAGTTTAAAGTCGTTCGAATTAAAGGTATATGCATATTACAACTCCTAATGTGAATACCTTGAATTTTGTATACCTGAATTCTGAATGATTAGAATTTTCATTTTAAATGTATTTAAAATCAACAAATTTTGTTTCAGCTTGGCGAAGAATTCACCAATGACATTCTGGATGATGTGCAGTCGCTAATAAATCCAAACACTAGTAAACCAGAAAATGTCCTGACGTGGCTGTAGTATTGGACGGTAAAATCACATTCGAAGCGTTATCGCCAATATTAAGAAAAGAAAATTTATCGAGGGAGTTTAGACTTTATCCAAAAATTGTCGCTTCCATTGGGACATAAGTGCACCATAGTTCCGGGTTAAAAAGCCCATTCCACACATTGAAACTCATTTTTGCGTGTATGTGTGTACGCGCTTGTAAATCAAACCAAGTGTACATAGTTCTGTATTCTTTCAATTATAGCAAGAAACAACCTTGAAATCGGGAAAGAACGACAATAATTTTTGTATCTGACGAATGAATTAGTAAAACTGACCCTCGCCTTTTTTCATGGTGGGTTTCAAAACATGATGACATTATTGTCAAATCCAGCTCAATTCTGGTATCATGACATATCAGATTCAGATTGTCAGAGTTTAGAATTTGCCTTCATCGGAAACCATTTTCGGTGTGTTCATTAAACTACTGCTGAACCCCGTCTGAAAGGTTCTTTTATTTTTTAACTGCACTTTCAACGAGGCTATAAAGGCTGCCCTCTTACTCTAATTTAAGAGACTCGTGCAATTTTCACTACTGAGGTTTAGTCGACACACTGGATTGGTGCCATGCCTTAGAATTTAGATTTAGCGTTCTTTAAGATAGATTCTTTTTTTTACAAGGCAACGTCGCAAATGAGACTCAAGCATTTCTTTTAAATAAGACAATTTGCGATGCCCCTTTAGGGACAAGATTTCTTTTTAGTTAATTTTTGCTGGAAAGTTCTGTTAAATTAAGAATACACACCACAAAAATTCTGTTGAAAATGAAATGCCTTTAACTAAGTGTGCCTTACATTTTTCGATAGAAAGGAAAAGAATTTTTACCCTTCAGGGGAGATTTTTAATGTAAAATTATATACTGTATTTTCATACGGAGACGTTCATGCTCAGAATATATTTATCGAACGATGTGTATTTAAAACCCAAGTGCCTTGACTTTACAATCGCAATCGTAACAGCCGTCCATATTTTTTATCGCGTCAGCGATCGTTGAAAAGTACGCGGCATACTTTAAACCTTTTCAATATTCGAGTATTGAAGTGTGAAAGCAAAATGAATATTATATATATAAATATATACATTTATGTATATATTATATGTATATATATAATATTATATATTTTTTTTATATATAAAGTCTATACTTGTTATTAGAAATTGCGGTTATCGGAAGAACTTGTTAGATTGTAAAATTTCCTTAAGTTTTGTACTACACAGTTATATAATTAAGCGCTAAGAGGAGATTATATGATATTTATAGAAATACTTAATTACGTCTAGCCTTAAGTCTCCATTTTTTACGAGATGGAAGAGGCCGTTTTAATGAACTTTCTCTTAACCTTCCTTCCTTTTTTTAAGATATAAGTTAACTATCGACGTCTTCGGTAAATTTGATATTACACCTACATCTGCAATAAATCGTACCCGGCAGTTCAGCCTTATTAAGGTGTTATTTATGAAAACGAAGTCTTACGAAACCGAGCATGAAATCATGAATTTAACTTCACTGTTGTCAGTTCTTACGTCTTTTCTTAAAAAAGGAAAAGTCGCAGAGAGCGAGATAGTCAAGACTCACGTTTTTCTCGCATGCACACTAAGTTTAATGCTCTTGTGTTAAAACATTAGTCGTGCACATACCGAGTAGCCTCAATGGTTAATGCAAGTTAAACAAGTAATGCATAGCCTTTTTCTCTAGAATTTATATTTTTTCGAATTTTTTTTGTATGATTCATCGATCATAGAGAGTAAGGAAATATGATATTTTGCATTTACTTTTTACTGTTATCTTCTTTCAGTAGGAAATGTTATTTCTTAGAACATTTAATTTTTGTTTTCTTTATATTTTTTCTTCACTTTAGCTACAGAGCGAACATTTATTTTCTGTTTATTTACAATTCTATGGTCGATGTTTATTCAGTTCTTTTAACGGTAAATGCAAAGTCGAAGGAAAGGTAGGGGTCACCAAACATTTTAAAGAATTTTAAAGAATTCTGTTACGTACAGTTTTAATTAGATTCTCAATTTAATTACTATACCTACTATATTTTTGTTTTGTCGAGGAGAGTAAAAAAGAACTCTCGACTGAAAATTGAATTCAGTTTTGCCTGAAATGCCAATTTGATCGATAAGGGAACAGAAGATGATATCGATCATTGGGGAATTGTATATAATATGTTGGAAAAAATTGTGAACAATTTTGTTACACTCAAATTTTCGAATGCGAACTTTAGGTGATGCTTTTATAAAATTGACACTTAGGAGAATTGTATATTTTTCAGGAATTTCTTATTGACTGAAACGATTATAGGGTAATAAGAACTTAATTTTCGGTCGAACGAGGTAGATGATTCGTTTCTCGGGAGATGTGAAATACGTTATCGGTATATGTAATGGGAATCCTCTGAGAGGTATTGTGCATATTATTTACGCAACATCTGAGATTATACATACAGCAGTAATGCAATTAGATAATGTCAGTATTTAGAATATGCTCATCGGCGACCGTTTGTGACGTACGTTTTTATATAATTAACTTGTGCCTTAGCAATAATCATAACAATAAATATATTGTTTACTTACGTATTTACCAGAGAGTTTTAATGTACACCACCCTATCCAATAATGTACAACATTTTTTAACTCTTAAATATACATATTGTGAATTATAATTTTTTCATACTGTTCTAGGAGTGAAAGTCGACACGTAAGTTTTATTTCAAAGTTTTATGTTCTGCAAAATCTGTAAAGCACTTAAAATAAACAGTCAGCTTTTATACATTTGCCATGAATTTTACTATTGAGATTATTGAATTTGATCATTTTTTTAACCACATGAATATACTTATACCCGAACCCTTTCGATTTTAGTAATGCACATATGATTTTGATCATATTTATGTTGTTCGCTTATACTTGCGAAACTGCAATCTAAACGCACACTAAAAAATAAAAAATAATATATATATATATATATATATATATATATTTCACTTCAGATTTTCTCTGGAATATACAAAATATTCCAGGGCTGAGACTCCAGCCATGGTATATACTATATTCATTTATTTTTTATTTCCAACTTTGGCCTCGAACTATACATTTTCGACTTTTTTTAAATTCATATTTCATGCTATTGTTTAAAAGGACCCCCCATAAAATGAATGAAAAAGGCCTTTTGTTGGATTTTACTGACACTCATTTATTTTTGAGTTTATGAAACTAGAAGAATTTGTTCAAAAGAAGCTGAAACAATAAATTATAGTTTCCCGGGATACAAGGGCGTAAGTTTCAAAACTCGACATTTTACAAGAGACAAAGAACATTCTCACTTGAAAGAATTTGATTATATATCTTTTTATTGTCAAAAAGCTTTTATTTTTATAGAAAGTTCAACTGCTTCGTTCAAAATTTGTTTTTGGGTTGAAAATGAAGTTATTTAGTTGAAAATTCCATTTTTTGTTAAACAGTCAACTGTTTTGTAGAATTTAAAATAAAATCTTCGTTTACAATTCAACTTTTTTGATAAAAATTCGTCTTTTTATTTTAAAAATGTAACTGCTATCGTAGAAATTTCATAATTTTGGCTAGAAATGGAAATGTTAATTTGTTTGGTTGAGGATTCAACTTTTTTGTGTAATCTTTTGAGTGCGAGTATTTCGTCAAATTAATAATTGCAAACAATACATTTAATTAGTATTTTCGAATAAAGAAAATTACAAGAAACGATATTTCGTAGAATTCCTAATCTGAGTTTACTCTGATTCACATTGCACTCATTGGCCTATTGGTTGAAACCGGCCTTGCTTTTGTATTTTGTGGCAAACAATAGGAGAAATTGAGAATGTAGTAGTGCGTTTGAAATTACATGTTGTGCATGCCTTCCTGCGCCACTAACAAAAAACATGAAAAGTTAGCCTTTTCCTCCTATGCACAATAAGGCATATATTATTCGACTGTTCATACTTATTATACAATAAATATATGTTATCGACAAATCCGAAACAACCAGTAATTTCGAACTTTATTTCCAGAAATGTTATGCATTTACACGCTTTTTACTTTCCCTGATTTTTTAAAATAATTATTAGAGCAAAGTATATGTTCTGTGTTACTGATATAAATCATTGTAATAAGAATACACTGGAAAATCGGGATCTTTAAATCCGTTCTTCTTCTTGCTTGTGGCTTCTTAAAGTGCCGAACCGTAAACTGCGCAACTGCTGACCTTGTAAGCACCTATGTCGCTCCCTTGGGCCATCTTATCCAGTATATTGGGACCTGGTAAAGCAGGACTCCATTGTAATTAGTTGCAGTGGAACAACAAACCATAATTTATTTTATTCGTGTTAATATAAATTAAGCAAATCTTAAAAATGTCATCTTTGCTCATTAAAAAAAATTATAACCTGAATAAATTTAAAAGGAAAATGAGATGGCCTACTCATCCAAAATTTCGGGACGACGAGACACTTCGATTTTCATAATTAGAATTTTTAAGCAGCGTTTAATACCAAAAACTGCTAAGAAAGGAAATCTCAATAATTTTCATACTATAGCTATAGGAAACTTTTTTTAATTCTCATAATTAAATATTTTAGACCTCACTTTAAAAGCCTAGGACCATTTTGGATTTCAAAATTTTATTTATTTTTGGAATAACACATCTAGAAGCTTCTCAACACTTCCGCTTCTAGAATTTCACTTTAATTTTTTAATGAAGTCAAAAACGTTTTAGTTTTTAACAAAAGTTATTCGTAAGAAGATTTTTTAAATTTCAAAAATTTCGTAATTGGTCTTAAACGCGATACAAATTATTTTCGCTGGATTTTTATAAAAGTTTGATCTTTTCTAGAGTTTATACGGTTCTGATGAAACCGGTCTTTTTATTGCAAATAACACAAAAATAATTTTTATTTCAATTTGATTGAAAGTATATACCTATACCGTAGCCACTTAGTGTCTGACGTTATATCGAGCACATGTTTAGTAACGTTCAATAAATATAATTTTAAGTAACCACCACTTGGCCTTAGGTTTTCATTGTTTTAATAATATTAATTTTGTTTCAGTGTATTGTTTCAAATAAATTTTTATTCACACGACACAAGTTTTGAGAGCTACGAAACTAAAACTACTTAAGGCCATGTGACTGTGCTTTGTTCTCATCGAAATTTTCAAAAAAAAATATGTAGTAGAAAATAAAAATTTGAAGCTATACCGGTACTTATCTTTCCCGACTTGCATCCACACGGAAGAAAATATCGCGTTAAAAATTTGGCACGTTAAATAGATGGCACGAAGGAAGTTGTCTGTGGTCCTAAATATATAGAATTGTGAAACAAGGTTTTTTTTTAATTACTAATTTGGAAACATACCGACTGTACTGTAAAACCCTGTAAGCAAGTTTCACTGTTGTCAAAAGGGCTAGTTATGAGGTTTATATTTATCAAAGTGGGGCAAAATACAAAAAATCGCTCAGAAACATCTAATGTTTGCACTTGAAATGCATATAAATAAATTTTGTCTGGCATACGTATCAAATGTTTCAGAGCAGTACTAGCGCAGCGAGTAGTCAACTTCGAACTTATACGTTATATACCCTTACGGCTGTTGGAATTGGGCGCACAAAAATGGAGAAATCTATGAGACACTGAAAACTTACCAGCGGTCGATGATAACGCATTTTTGAGGTTTAAAAAATGCTCTCTGAAAATTTTCCCATCGCCGAAAGGGGCTTCACTGTTGTGGGATATGCGCTTGCTGTCGACTTTTTTTTGAACAAAATGGAGTAAGTGCTAAAAAAAATGAGAGTAAAGTGGTTAAGAAAACCACATGAAAAGAGCACAAAGGCGACTCACAGCTTTTTGACGCTAATTACACAGCCGTACTAGATCGTATTACACAAGCATGTAATGCCGGTAAAGTTGCACTCCTCTCGATGGTAATTTTAAAGTACAATAAAAATGCGACTTGTGTTCTTTATTTTTGTAATTGTTTCTTGACATGCCATACTTGGTCTTGGCAAAGGAAAATTGTGAAAAGTGATAAAAGTATGCTACCGTGAACTGGCTGATAATAATCGACAATAATTTTTCAAATAAACAAAATGTTTTTTGTTTAAATATTTACATATCTTGTTATGCTGTAACGTGTAAAACACATATGGAAATGACGCATTACGTAAAATCGTATAAATAAGGTAAGTATTGTACAGCCTATTCTGGCTTTCTACACGGAAAAAAATATGGGACCAAATTGTCGTCTAGTTTCAGAACTTATTATTACCAAAAATTGTAGTAGCTTTTCGCTCCGCGCTATGGGACTGATT
>JAAAKG020139065.1:0-12464 GCA_010014905.2 Druon quercuslanigerum
GGATCTTTTATATTTTTTTTTTCGTTGATCAATTATAGTAACGAGCTTTTCAACGGGCAGGAAATCTCGTTACAAAGTGTATTTTTTCAAATATAAAATTAAAAGATCTGTCAGAAAAAATTGGTTACCTGACGCGAAATTTATTATTTTCTGGAAAAATCTGAAAAACCACCAATTTTAAGCATAATCAAACCATAACTCAAACACTAGTTATAATTTACTTTTAAGGTTTAAAACGTTTTTCAATTATTAAAAAAATACGCCTTATTAAACATCGTGTACAAAAACGTAATTCTTAGCTAATCATTAATATGTAATGTGAATTCACTGCAAATCTGTTTGTTCATGCATAATTTAAAATTTAAAACATAATCAATTCTAAAATCCATAATAATAAATTTGTAAATATTAATAGGTAAAAAAATGTGAAATGTGAAATGCAATATTTCTATTTATTTTTGTCTTTTTTATTTTTATTAATATTATTATTTTAGTATTAGCTTCATATATTTAATGTTCCAAAATTTATTTGTAAACTATTATCGGCAATCACTTACTTTAAATAATTTAAATAATTTAAATAAAATACTTTTTATCTCAAGTCATGTAGTAATACCAGAAAAAAGTGTACTCCAAGTTTAGCATGAGGAACCGAGCCCTTCCAAGTGGAATTTTGTTTGAGTTGTCATAGAGTTTTCTCTTAGTTTCCTCAC
This sequence comes from Druon quercuslanigerum, assembly GCA_010014905.2. NCBI lineage: Eukaryota > Metazoa > Arthropoda > Insecta > Hymenoptera > Cynipidae > Druon > Druon quercuslanigerum. Next base: position 714 of record JAAAKG020139065.1, read on the forward strand.
AAAAAAATTGTAAATCCTGAAGAAGGCCGAGCGATCCCCTTTCTTTCAAGTCTTGATTCATCTCGATATCTCCATTCAAGCCAAACATAATTTATTTTTGCATTCAGCTAATCCACTTGAATTTTTTCAATTTTTTTCTGACAGTTTTGCGACTTGAGAAATAGCTAAAAGGAAGTCAAAATCTAGGCTTCAAAAACAGTTATTTCTCTCCACATTTGTTGCTCTTACAACCAAAAAAAATGTTTCATGGGACTTCCTGTCCCGATATTATTAGAACTTTGACTGCTCAGATGGAAGCAGCACGACAGGTTACATGCGATTGGTTGATTTTAAATGTTCGTGCAGGGACGGCACGTCCGTTGTACGTGTCCAGCGTACCACCGGCTTTTCAATATCTTGTATACACTGCTTTCTAAATAATGTTTCGGACATATTCATATGCAATCCAATATTCAAGCATGTCAATTTTTGTGAAGTCTTCCTTTACATTTTGATTTTAATTACATTTGTCATTAAATAAAGAAACTCATCCTACATTTTTTGTTGTAAATTTTTTTTGCTTATTCTTAAAAGGAAAAAAAATGATACGTATTTTTTTGTTCCTCTCTGATTTAAAGAATTTCTGGAATATCGATTTTTTTATCTGTCGATACAAAAATCGGCTTATTTTCCAATGTTTAGTAAATTGTTCAATTCGTTAAGAATTTTTTACTGTAGTGTCTAGAATATTATTAGAAATTTAATAATAAATGCTGGAATATTTTGTAAAATAAAAATAATTATATCTGACCATCCGCAAGACTTGCGCGCGGGTGGCGCAGACGAAGCACAAATTCGTTTGTATTTTTTATTATGTTAAACAAGTCAGTGCCACACGATAGTTTGATGTTTTTTTCATTCAGTCGCGAGTCGTTATTCATGAGTGCATCAAACTTTTTCTGCTGTAAACATTGTTATTGAAAAATATTGGGAAGAAAATTTTTATATCAGTGCTCGAATTCATTTCTTGAAAGTTTACATGCTTTAAAAGCCAAACAAACAAATCTTCCTTTGTGAGTCGTTCGCGTAGCACGTATAATTATTTTTATTTCACAAAATATTCAACCATCCACTTTTAAATTTTGAGACCATATTCTTGATACTACAATGAGAAATTACAAGAACGTAAGGTTTGGTTTGGAGATGCTCATTTTGAAATAATACTAATTATATGCAATATTGTTGCAAAAAGTTATTAAAAAACTGAATTTTTAATCATTAAATATTAACTTTAAAGTAAACCATATTGCACTATTTTCCACGGTGCAATTTTTCTAGTTAACTAATTGGACAGTTTACGAACAACTTGACAAAGAACCGATTTTTTTCAGTCGGCAGATACAAAAATCGATATTTCAGAAATTCTTCATGTCAGATTCAAATAAAAAAATGCGTGTCATTATTTTTCCTCTCAAGAATAAGGGAAAACAAGTTTAATGAAAAAAAAATTTAGTTGTAAATCTTGTTTTTTATATTTACAAAAACTCTTTCATCAAAGCATATTTTACTCTATGTTTCTTATGTAGTTTTTTACTATTGCAACGAAAACTACGTACTTTGTCAAAAAGTAATAAATAACAAGTGGTGATTTAATAATAATAAAAATAACATATTCAAAAGAAAAGAAAAAAAGGGATTTTTTTGGTTGCATTCTCATTTTTCTTTCCCTTTTTATTTCTTCACAAAAGAAGATTCTTTTTTTTTGAAAATTTTTATATTTTTTTTATATTGCAATAGAAACACTTTACAGTGGTTGTCCAAATTTGGCACTTTGAAATCTTCGTTTTATTTCTAGGAATTTTGCACGTTAATTTTTATTTTTTATTTTTTTTTGGTGGTTCAAAACAAAATTGTCGGCAAAAAATCTGAATTTTCGATTTTTCAGGAAAATGCAAGAAGTTGATATCGTAATCATACAGGAATTTTAAAAAGAAAATTTTTTCTTTTACAGACTTTTTTCATATATTGCATAAGGTGCATAAGGATACATTGTTGGACTTTCCGAGTACTACAAACATTCGTAAAAAGAATTTTTAAATATAAAAAAGGGCCAATCTAAAAGATAAATTTTTTCAAAATTTATCGTAACCAAGCAGTCAAATTTACAGGAAAATACATAAATTCGTAAAATTTGATTCTGCAACCAAAAATGATGAGTTTTCAATGGCATTATAAAACTCACAACTAAATAATAAAACTTTTAACTGAATAATATCAATTTTAATAAAAAGAATAATGTTTAACAAAAAAATATCAGATAACCTTATGAGCAAATATAATTAATTTTAAACGAACAATAGTCGAATTTCCTTAATAGGCTCTATTAATTCGTTTCGCACGTAAGTGAAAAAAATATCTTTGCTAATCTATCATTTATACTGTTTTGTTAAAAATTTGTGGTTTAGGGTTATTCACTTTTATTTAATAACACCGGAGATTGCTGAACTTTATTTAATGTGTCATATATAGTTTAAATTACCTTTTTAATTATTTTGTAGAAAAGAATGCTGCTAACAAGGATTGCCAACAAATATTTCCTTAATCTTTATAATCTACGTTACATACCATCAATATTCTCTCAGAAAAAGAGTTTAGAAACATTTCAGTTACATATAAGACTCACTTGTAATACGTTTGCCAACGAATTAATTTTTATTTGCCCTTTATACATTATCAAAAACGCTGACCTTCTTAAAACAGAATAACATACACACATGTACGTTAAAAATTAATCACTTAAGTTGCCCAAGGTAAAATAAATAATACAAGGAAGGGATTTTGACCAATAAATTCAATAGGTGATGTTAATAACAATTTATTATTTTACGAAACGCCGCAAAATATATAATACGCAATTTATTTCATACGATACTTTCAAAATTCTTTGTTAATTAGTTTTTACCTAATTTTTTAAAAAATGTGCACTCTTCGTACTTTATTCTTAACCCTGGACATTATTTTAAACTTTATTGGCAAGTAAAGAATTACCACATATTTTTTAAATATATTAATTAATTTGGCGATTTTAGTAAAATATAATAATCAAACAGATTTTAGGAATCTAATTATTTTCTTTAGCGTTTTATAGGGGTTTCAATGAAAACGTTTCACCTAAGAATACTTTATTTTTATCGCTCTTTACTTTTTAATTTCAAAATTAAAATTTTGGATTTGGATTGTGATTTTTGAGTAAGGAAAAATAGATTAAGAGTGTAAATATAATTCTTTCACAATGAACAATTTACTTTTTATTACGACATATTGGTGGACCTGACGTAACTATATTTCAGCTTTAACAATACGCTTCTATAATAGTGTAAATAGTGTTGAAAGTCTTACACAATTGCATTCTTTCACTACACATATAAGGATAGGTTTTTTTATTACTTCTAATATAATCATTCAGATAATTTTAAAAATTGCCCGGCAAACTTTTATTTCACAATTTTTGATAATATTTGAGTAGTTTAGTTTATTTTCACAGCGATTTTTTATTAAAACAAAGGAAATTATTGCGAAAAATTTGTGACATAGAATTCAATATTTTTAATGAAAATAGATTTTATTAATGTTGAGTCAGAGATCGATTTTTTATTAAAATTTTCAAGTTTTATTAAAAAGTGTAAGAAATTTCTCTGGTACTTTTTAAATTTTCTTTTTGAAAAATTGTGCCTAAAAAAAGTTAAAAATTCCTAAAGAGCACGTGGCCACAAAAAAAAATTTATTTATTTTCTTGTAGCCGAAAATGTTAATGTTGACGCAGTTTTATATCCTGGCGATTATTCTCGGTTGTGAGAAAGGGCATCACCAGTGCTCCACACCGACCAAATGCGAAACTAATTCTCTGAATGGGACTACGTAGTTGAAGGGGCATTATAAGCCGCAAATTTAAATTGGTATCTCACACAGTATTAAAATGATATCTTCTACAGCTTCCAAATTTGAATAATGTTAAAAAATTAGAAATTATCAGCACATATCTTTGATCAAAAATATTTACGCAGTGATCAGAAAATATTTCTTCAAAAAGGTCAAGGTCACTCTTAAAGTAACTTTTAGCGAGGGATCCAGTGATGAAATTGAATTTGACCTTGAGCTTGACATTCAAGGTTATTTCAAGGTCCACTTTGTTTTTTAAATGGAAACCCCAATTTTGAAAACGGCAATCGAAAGAGCGGAAAATTTTGCGTCCAAAAATATACTTAAGTCTAAGTCAAGAATGACCTCGATCTTCAGATAAAGTTGTTAGGTTTGACCCAGTTATGGGTCGGTTCCAATATGTGCTGCTTCGGCTCAGTTGTTTACGAAAAAGAGCAGTGTTGTGACTGAATGTTGTTAGCTGAAGTTCAAGGTCATCCTTTACTCATGACCTTGAAATAACATAATTGACCTTGAAATAACTTTGAAGGTCAAGCTCAAGGTAAAATTCAATTTCATCACTGGATCCCTCGCTAAAAGTTACTTTAAGAGTGACCTTGACCTTTTTGAAAAAATATTTTAACTGTACAATTATTTAGCTGTTTAGCTTTTTTCTGGACACCCTCTATATTATTTAAATTCATCACATGTATTGGTATTAAAACAAAAGTATTTTCATGTTCTTGTTTTTATGATTTAAAAAATTGCACACACTATCAAGAACAAAAACAGTTTTGTCATGAAATATTTTATTTCATGTTGTGTCGTTCTTCCATAATTTATCAGTTTTTCATTTTTAACGTTTTTTTACGATTTTAACAAGAGCTGCGAGACATATCAAATACTGATATATAAAAAATTGTTGTTCTTTTTAGGATTAATAATGTTTATTTTCCAATTTTCGCGTGACTTGTGTGCTTTTCCACAATTTTAATTTTTGTGTTTTTAATGTTACTTGTTCCGATTAAAAAAAGATTTATCCAAAATTTGTAGCTTTTTTCCAGTGAATAGCATTGGCTGTTACTTTGCGAAGCTTGTGTCGCTTTGCCAATAATTTAATTTTTAAATTTTTTATGTCAGGCGCCATTTAGAAAATACGTAAGACATTTTTCAGGAACCTTAAACACCCCACGCATTCTAATAAAAAGTAAATTTTGACACGTTTATAGAAGGCTATTTTCCTTTTTAATCCCTTTACCTGTTTGTAAAACAGTAACCTAATCTGGTTTAATCTTTAACAAGTTATCGTGGTTCTGATTTCAATTTCCTTCTACTATTGGCTACTATTGGAAACCACAAATTAATTTGCGAGGCAACAGCAGCCTGCCATTTACCATAATTTTCGATGCTCGATATGTTAATTAATATTTTTAGTGTTACAATAATAAATAAATTTGTTGTGGTCGCTTGCTCTTCAGAAGTTTTTTTTCACTTCTGTTTAAAAATTCCAAGTGTTTGAAAACTAAATTTAAAAAGTGTCCGAGAAATGTTTACAACATTTTAACAGAAATAAAAAATCAATTTCTGGATTGATTATATATATCAATAAGAGCTATTTTCATTAAAGAAAAAATGATTTCTCTTTAAAAAGTTTGAAGTATTAATTTAGTTACCTTAAAAACTAAAAAAAATCTCAGCGGGCATGGAACTATTTTTTAACTCAGAGTTAACTAGGCTTAACTAGGTTTTTACTATTGTTAGTACGTTTTTAATTTTAATTTCATAAACGTTTTTTATACCTTTACAGAAATATCGTCAGGTATGGTGCCCGAAACAAGGGACTTTCTAACAAATTTTGGAATGAGTATTGAACCTGCGAATCATCAAGGTAATCCTATTACAAATAAAAATGTACAACAAAAATTAATAATAGTTGTGTAAGTGAATAGAACATTCAAAAATAGTAATTATCTCGTAAGCTAAAAAATATTCTTTACGCATAGAATCTTGTTTCTAAATTAAAAAAAAAAATCGCAAAATGATAGCCTACTGGAACTTTTTTTTATTAAGAAAATTTTTGTGTAGATTCTATTATCTAACAGTATAAACTATAATTAATTTAAGTATATAAGAGTACAAGCATTTATAATTTAATATTTCTTGAAATACACAACGACAATATAAATCTCTGTTTTCTTTTGCAGATACCAGTTTACAGTTTAGGCATTTACCTAATGAAGGCCGTATTCCTCAAGCTTCTAATTCTGCTGAAAAACATGATTTCCATGAAAGGTTTCTTGTCCCTGACAGAGCTTCCTTCTCTAGTTCTTCGATCAGAACTTCTCCTGCCAAGCCTCCTCTTTGTAACAAGCCCGGGTCTTCTCTTCCTGCCAAGCCTCATCCTCGTGCCCGGTGCAGGTCTCCTCTTGCCATTCTACGTTATGTGCACATATCTGAAGTGGAACCTCAAAGACTAAAATTTGTTCGGCTCATTCCTAACGTGAACCAGAACCGGCAATTTGAAATTCGAAAATATTCTTTTCCTCGTGATAAGCCAATTCATCTGAAAGCAAAACATAATGTGTATATACCCATTCCAACCGAAGAACAACCTGTGTTATCAACATCAAATGGTGACGTATCTGCAATATTTGGGCGCAATTATGCATATCTTCGTGGAATATACACAAAAAGAAATCGCTATGAAAAGCAGGTTGAAAGACGTGTGAAAATAAACATGTACAGTGGCTTGGTTCTACCAATGGATCGAGAAGAAATGATGGAGTCTCCGTTAGGAAGAAATCGCCGGCTCTCATTTTATTTTGATATCATACTTGTAGACGACTTTTGTTGATAGTATTATTTTAATTTGTAAATAAATACAAAACTATAGATTTAATACGGCAGCTGATCCAAAGTAGTCTAAAAATCTTATAATTAACTGAAATTATATATAAATATAAACAAAAGCGCTCTAAGCGTTCTTATTACATGGTTCTGATTTCAATTGCTGATTATTAAATTTAAATTTACACTTTATTTTGAAGTACTATGCGCTGCAATAAATAATTATAATTTGAAATGTATAATAAATGGCCTCATCGGCTTTTACACCATTTCAATTTTAATTGCAGTCGGGAGTAAGTAATCTGTAAATTTTATTTAAATCTATGATTATATCGCAGCATAAATTCTTAAGAATTCTTTTTCTAAAACATCCAAACTAAAACCGTTTTGTCAAAATATCAATTATTGAGAAAATCATTAATTAAATTTTTGCAATTTTGAACAATTACAAAAGAAAATTTTTAAATTATAAAAATATAGAATGAAAAATTATTCAATTTTATAGTTTTTCAATTTAAAAATTGTCAATGATGAACAGTAGAATTAAGTTCGTTGATCAATATTTTCGAAACTCTTATATTTTTTCACATATATCAGGAAAAAGAGTCAATTCGTTATAAAATTTTAAAATGAGATACAAAAGTATTTGCACATAAAATATCTGTAATGACTTGTCAGACTGACTAAACTCACTTAAGAAGAAGTTAATAACTCTAAAATTCTAGTTGGCAAAATTTCAATTAATTTCGTATGTTTCAAGGGGATTTTGACTTTTAGTTCAGAACATTTTAAATATGTTTATAGGAAAGGGTAGGTAATTATCTTTTAATTTTCAGAAAAAGTACTTGATTTAAGTCGGAAATCCGGCTTATTTTAAGGTTTCACAAAAAAGCACAGGCAATCTGAAATTAAGAATCGCAACTGAACATTAAATTAATCTATTTAGATTCCTGAAATTCTGGTATGGACTACTAGAAATTCAGGATGGCACGACCTGAAATTCAGGTAGGCACTCTCTTCAATTAAGAATATAAGGCACATATAGTCAGTACTAGGGAACATGTAGACCAAAATAAAGTATATATTTGAATTAAAATAAGCGTAATATTTTAACCGAAAAGAAGAAAACAGAAAAGCTTATTTACATCTTTAATTAAAATCTATTTTTCGTAACAAAAATATGTAATATAAAATCGCGTCAAGGTAATAAATACGGAATTATAGAACAAAAAATCAAGACCCAGGAAAAATTTGCCCAATGCCCGATGACTTGTATCGGTCACTCTCGGTCACTGCCATGTTGGAGGTTTCACTTATTGCACTAACACTTGTCATCTTAATATATCAGGATACCTGGTTATAACAAAATGATCAATCCACCGTGAAGAAAAAAACAAAAAACTCTTCCGCTACGATTAACTTAAATTTCGACACGAAAGATAAGTCAGCGTACTTTAATATAGCAGTCTAACACTCATTATACTAGGGAAGGATTATCACCCTCCAATGCTACTGACAACATCTATGCTCAATTGATTTCTTAGGCCGCTAACCAATATTTAATTCGATTCGTTAAATCTTGAATTGAACTTTTCTTTCATTTTAGCGCGCCATATTGAAAACTCACATAAAGTCGTGGCGACTCATAATAAATTAGTCGAGGCGAGCTGAGAAACATATCTTAGTTGACGACTTCGAGATTCGTTTTTGAAAATAAATGAAAGCTTCTAGTAGGCGCAAGCCTGGTTCAAAAAGAGAAAATTTTTACTTAAATTTCGTCAGTCTGACTAGTTCCAGAACGACTTACGTGGTATTGCAATCCAAAATGCTTTATACCAGCGGTTCAACTCAATTCTTATAGAGACAAAGTATAGAAGGAATCAACAGTTCGATCATCAAACACATAATGCTGGTGTTACGTAAGGAATTCCGCTGGAGCCGATGTATTCCGCTAGTTCCAACGATGATTGGACGTGGAAAAGGCGGAGTTTGTTGCTGACTTGTTTGACTTAAAAGCCAAGAACCGTGAATATTAGGTCACGGGAATTAAAAATATTTAAATAAATGATTTCAATCACCGATGTTTAAAATGAAATAGTTATTATATTTTCACTTTATGTTTGATTTAACAACTTGTTCGTCGTGCACAAAAATCAATTATATTCTATAACTGGCAATAGTTATCCATTGTTATTTCAAACAATTTACACAGATTGTGCAATATTTGCGCAAGAGAATTTATTCCAAAGTTCCGTAACGGTTTCTGAGGCTGAAAGGCTTTCTTCTGCCGTTTTTGAAGAGCGCGATGATATTTAGAATTTAAGTCTAATGACGTAGGAAGAGTTTGTAATTCAATTTCGTAATTTCCAATTAATTATATTATAAGTTTTATTTCGATGTCGACATCTCTCACCAATCAGCTTATGAATGATTTCATCCTTGACGTCACATAAATAGGCGGAGATCGATCCAGGCCGATTCACGGGTTAAATCCTGTGACTCAATCCTCCTGACATATTTATTGCATTTTTTGGAGCCTTCCTGTCGCAACTTAATCTCTAGCGTATGTTCTTAATTATTATGTCTAATTTGACTACAATTCACCTATGAGACAGAGAGAGAGAAGAAAAGCATGAGTCCATTTTTCCACATTTCTGTGTAACTTGATTTTCTCCTGTGGTACTATTGATTTAATAACATAATTGATTAAAATTTATATTATTTAAAGCCAGTTAGCTTATTTTAACCAATTCATTTATGAATTATTTTATGATAATTTATTCATTATCAAACGAAAATCAATGCAATTTACCAAATGTTGCATCATTGACGAGTAAAGATATCACATTTAAATTCAGTTTTGACTGATGGAGTCGTTATCAAATAATTATTAGTTAATAAAGAATTGAATAAACCAATGAATAGGTTTCAATTTGCTAAATATTGGACTTCATAAGTAAATTCAGATTTTGAACTTATTACCGCGTAAAGATTGCGTCACGTTACTATAGAAACGTCGCCCGAAGTCACACTAGACGACGCGGAGTATAGATTTGCAGCCTCTCCGCGGTGCGTGCTTGTAATAACGAGTGCGAGCCTGTGAAATGTCCGCATGTTTCTCAGCATGTGACAACGCTTGTACGTTAACGTGTTGTTTCGATTGTATATCCTGCTTCCTTCCAGTTAGTGGGAACTAATATGTTGCGTATGTGATTGCTTCGCGCCTGCTTGGACGTGATGGTGTGAAGTGTGAGTAAAATTAAGTGCACTTACGACCAGACCCTCTCTACTCGAAGTTGGCAATATGAAGAATCAAGATTATTATTTTCAGCGTAATATAATGCTAGCCCGGCTGTTGGCGCTGCGGCTCCACCCTTCGTCTCCGTCGTCAGTCAGGGCGATTTAGGGTATCCTGTCTGTTTTTTACATTTTCGTGATGATGATTACACGTGCTGTCCGCGTTATCTGTTTAGAAGCAATAAACCGGTTCCTTCCGTGCAATTACCGGAAAGGATAGTGACATATCAGCCGACAGATGAATCTTGTGATAAAAACATCGACGTCGATGCGAGTGACAGTGCGGTACAAGAGAATGCAAAAGCTGCAAAGAATGCATCTTCCATTTTCCAAAAAAGAAAAAACCAGGACCCATTCAATCCGTATTGAACTTCCAAATTGAGACTTCACTTTAATTTCTGTTTATGCTTACCTGATCTTTGAAATCTGAAAAATATTAATCTTTGAATCTTTTTTGAATTACTTAAAATCTTTCAAATGATATAATCAAATGTGGAAAACAATTATAGTTGAAGTAGGTACTTTACATTACTTTTGCGATTCTTTAATTTATATAATTGTTTTTGAGATACTGACAATATGTTGTTAATGTACTTCATATTGTCAAAAAGTAAAAAAATAAACTTTCTGATAATCAGTTAAATTTAAAGTTACCTTTGCTGATCGTGAGTTGACATCGATAGATGATAAATCGGTAAGAGCATTGCGATTTTTCTGGGTAGAGCAGGCCTGAACAGTTTCAGGTTCTGCTTGTTTTTAAAAATTCCGATAAAAGCTTTGAATGTTCGAATTACAGCAATGCCAATAGGTATTTCAATGCCTCCTTTAAAACCTTTCAAATCTTCTACAAATGGTGTTAAAATATCGTCTATTTCATGCGCTTTAATAATATCTGATTGAAACATGAAAGTAAATTGATGAAAGTTCATTTGGACCTGTAGCGAGAGTGGGTATCTACCAAAGTGCAATATTTATTCTAATACATTTGTTTTTTATATTAGAATGTTTTTTGCTCTATTGATAAATTACCATTTTTTCTATATCCTTTTGATGTATATAATAATCTATAAACACATCCATGTCTGAGTTTATTTACATGCACAATACGTAAATTTAACACAAAAGATTTCGAAGTAACATCTGCTGTAAAATTATCATAACATTAATTTTTCTATACCTCTGAATTAATTTCCACACAAAAAATGTATTTCAACTGACCGAAGTAAATATTTGCATAATAATTTACTTACATTGAATATATTCATGATTTGTAGTATGTTTTTTTTGGGGATATATTTGAGTATAATATTTTGTATGCCATATAGACCAGGGACCTTCCCTAGGGGCTGTAAGACCTTGCAGTTGGTGGGGAGGCTTAAGCGTGAGGGACATAGGGGTCAAAAGGACCTCGGCCTGCATGCGTATTGATATGGCTGTTAGGATCCCTATAAACGGGCTCTCCAGGGTGGTTGAAAAGGATCCCTATAGACAAGCTCTCCTGGTATGCATGATTTTAGTATGATAGAAGGGTGAAAGAGCCTAGATAACACGGGCCTTCTGGATCCCTGGGTTGAGGTCCCTCCACGGACTGATTCCAGTTCTTGGAATCGGCACGGGAATGACCTGCGGCCCACATAGCGACCAAGAAACAGCCCTCCGTTGGTATGGTGGCCTGCGAACGGATATTCATTGAGTGTTTAGCTCAATGGG
>JAAAKG020139066.1:0-12464 GCA_010014905.2 Druon quercuslanigerum
AACGTTTTTGTTTGAAAATTTAACCCTGGTTACAAATTCTTATTTTTCATTTGAAAATTCATCTCTGTGGGTAAGATCTAAACTACTAAATTCTCTTCTTTCCAAAATAATAACAATTTTTAAAATAAAGAATGTCTCTTCCAATTCAATTAAAAATTGAAAACAAAAATTATTTCTTACTTCTAATTTAAAAAACAATGTTAAAACTTCCCTCTTCCGATTCGGAAAGATATTTTTAAAAAAATTTCTCTTTCATCAAAAGAAAAATCTTGAAAATAAAGAAAATAAAGAATTCAATAAAAATATTATTAAAAATGTTGAAAATAAAAAACACTTTTTTCTCCCATGCAGAAAAAAAATAAAAGCCTAAAATTGCCTCTCTTCCAACTCAATAAAAATGTTCAAACAAAAAAAAACTATTGGAAATTAAAAATTAAACTTTTGAAATTAGAAAAAAAAATCAAATCAAATTCATTACAGTTCTCTAACCTAATATTTAAAAATATTACATTATTCCCATTTTAAATTGAAAATTCAACTATTTTTGTAAGAAATACAACTATTTGGTTGAAACTTAATTTCTCCGTTGAAAATTAATATTTTTTGGGTTCAAAATAAAAATTTTTTGTAGAAAATTCGCCTTTTTAGTTTGATAATGCTTCTGGTTTAATAAAAAATTTAACTTCTTGGTTGAAATTTCATATTTTCGGGTTTAAAATTCCAATATTTTTTCAGAAATTCGACTTTTTAGTTGGAAAATTGTTCTTTTTCTTTATTTGAAAATTCAAAACTCATAAATCTTTTGTGGTTCAAAATTCAACTATTTTTTTGAAAATTCAATTGTTTTAGTTAAAACTTGAGATATTAGGGTTTAAATTAAACTCTTTTACATAAAATCCGTCTTTTTGACTTGAAAATTAAATTATTTGCTTCCAAATTTTTTTCTTTCTTCATTGAACAATTTTTTTTGTCTAAAAATTCAACACTTTTCTCGAAAATTCGACTTTTTGCTTTAAAAATTCTTCTTTTTTAATAGAAATTTCATTCTTTTTGAAAAAAAATTGAACGGCTTGGTTGAAAATTCCTCTTTTTTAATTTCAAATTCAACAATTTGGTGAAAATTTTATTTTTCTTGACTGAGAAATATTTTTTGGTTAAAATGTAACTCTTTCGTTGAAAATTGATATTTTAGGCTTTGAAATTCCACTCTTTTGTAGAAAATTCGTCTTTTTGACTTGAAAATTAAATAATTTGGCTCCAAATTTTTTCTTTCTTCACTGAAACTTCTTTTTTGGTTAAAAAAGCAAATACTTTTCTTAAAAAGTCGACTCTTCGGTTTAAAGATTCTTCTCTGTTGATAGAAAATTAATCTTTTTTGATAAAAAATTCAACTGCATGATTGAAAATTTATCTTGTTTTCAAAATTTGGTTAAAATTATTTTGTTCTGGACACATAAATCTTTTATGGTTAAAAATTCAATTACTTTTTTTGCAAATTCAATTGTTTCGGTTCAAAATTAATATTTTGGTGTTTAAATTAAACTCTTGTAGAATATTCGTATTTTTTACTTGAAAATTAAACAATTTAGTTTTAATTTTTTTCTTTCTTCTCTGAAAAAGTTTTCTTGGTAAAAAATGCAATACTTCTGCTGAAAATTCGTCTTTTTAGTTTCAAAATTCAGCTGCTTTGATAGAAAATTCATATTTTTTAATAAAAAATTGAACTGTTTTGTTGAAAATTTATTATTTTCGAAATGAAAATTCAAATATTTTGTTTGAAAATCCGTGTCTTAGAGTTAAAGTTCTATTACTTTGGATAAAAATTAAATGCTTATTTTTCGGGATTCAACCAAGCTTCAAAAATTTTTATAATTTAACTTTTAATTTTCTAATTTTCAATGAAAATTTTACAACTTTCTTCTAAATTTGATGTTTTTTTCTATACATTGTTAGAAATTCGCCTTTCTTAATAGAAAAATTAACTTCTTGGTTGAAAATTCATCTTTTTGGCTTGAAAATTAAACAATCTTTTTGAAATTTCTTTTTTCTTAATGTAGAAACCTTTTTTGTTTAAAATTCGACTCTTTTGTTCAAAATTCATTATTTTCAGGTAGAAAATTCAACTGTTTTGGTTGAAAATCCGTTTTTTTGGGGATAAAAGTTCTATTATTTTATTACTTATTATTATTATTATTATTTTATTCTATTTATTTTATTGCCCATTTGGTTTAAGAATATTTTTCTTTTTGTAGAAGTCTCATCTATTTTGCTACAAATGATTTCTTATTAAAATTAATTTTCTTTATCTCAAAATGTCATTACATATCTAATTTTTTAATAAAAAATGATATTTTTTCAAATGAAAATTCAAATATTTTTGTAGAAAATTCAATTATTTAGCAGAAAATTAACTTTTTTTATTGGAAATTTCTTTTTTTTTTTTGAAAATTCAACTGTTTGGTTAAAAAATTTAATTATTTTCTTGGAAACTCGTTTTCTTTTGAGGATTAAAATTAATATCTTTTATTCTAAAATAAAGCTATTGCATGTTTGATTTTTTTTAGTTTAAAATTAAACGAATTGAATAAATTTGTTTTTTGATGTTGTAGAAAATATTAATTTTCTAGGTTGAAAATTCATCTTTTTGGTCGAAAATTAATCTTTTTGATTGAAAATATAATAATTTTATTGAAAATTCTTTTTTTTTACTTAAAAATTAATCTTTTAACCGAAGAAGTTAAAGGTTTGATTTTTAGTAAAAATTGACCTTTCTTAGTTGAAAATTTAAGTAGTATTTGAATAAAAAAATTTTTTCTTTGCTTCGTAGAAAACTAATCTTCAAGGTTTAAAATTAATCTTTTTTTAGTGTGAAAATTTAATAATTACTTTAAAAACATTTTTTTTTTTCTTAACCGAAAAATATCGATTGACTTAAAATGCAACTCTTTTGTTGGAAATTCGTATTTTTGGCCGGAAATTAATCTTTTTGGTTAAAACTCTATTTCTTTCTTGTCTGAAAAATCATTTTTGACTTAAAATTTAAATCTTTTACTGGAAATTCGTCTTTTTTCTTAATATCAATAAATGAATTTTAATTACAATATTTTTCTGCTTTAAGTCGAACTACTTAAATACAACATTTTTGGCTTGGTTCACAAGAAATATTTGGTTAAAAAATGTAATTGTTTTCTTAAAAATGGTTTGTTTCTTTTTTGTGAAAAAAATTAATTTTTTAACCGAGAATTTAAATATTCCATTTTTGGTTAAAACGGTTTCTCTTTTAGTTGAAAATCCATTTATTTTATTTAAAAAAAAAGTGGTAGAAAATTAATTAACGAGGTTAAAAATTCCAACTATTTGTCTTTAACATATCATAATTTCATTGAAATTCCTTTTTTTGAAATATTGTTTGAAAATGTTGCCAGAAATTTCATCTTTTTTTGTTGAAAATTTGTCCTTTAGTTTAAAAATTAATCTGTTTTGATTGAGGAGTCAAATATTTTGTTGTAAGTGTAACTATTTTACAGAAAATCTCTTTGGTTCCAAATTGATCTATTTTGTTAAAAATTCCCCATTTTTTTGGATCCAAAACTATTATCTTTTAGTTAAAAATTAACTATTCCATTTTATGTTGAAAACTTATCTCTACTAGTTGAAAATTCAAGTATTTTGTTGAAAATTCATCCTTTCAACTTAAAATTTTATGTGTTTTGTTTGAAATTCGTCCCTTTTGGTTAAAAATTAATTTTCCTTTTTGAAAATTTATCATTATTTTTAAGATTCCAACTACTTTGTTAAAAATTCATCCGCTGAAAATGCAATATTCGACAAATAAAAGGTTTCCTGTCTGTAATTTGAAAAATTCTAGGCCCCGTTAATTTCAGAAATTTAAAATAAGACAAAATTACCTTCACGTAAGTCAAAGTTGCAATCCTAACTTCAGCAATCCTAAGCTCGCATTTCCAGGCACTGGGATTCACTGGGGGATTTTTGTAAAAACGAGTTTCCCAAAAGTATTTGTCAATTTCTTCATAAACACCGTCTACCTAAACAATGAAAAGCGAATTTTATATTATTTCATAGATAACTTTTACATTTAAAATTATATTTTTATAATGTAACTGCAATTTAGTAGATAATTTCATATGCAGAAGATCAGAGAAAAAGTTAAACTAGTTAAGGGAAAAATCTTGAAAAAAATGAAATAATAAAATTACCATATTGCAAACGTTCATTGCGAGTTTCTCGCTCAAATTTAATTCCTTTCTGTGCGCTTCATCCAGCGGATTTTTTCCACTGAAAAAATATTTTTTAAATGTTGAAACTATTTTTATTAATTTTAGATTTAAATGAAATATCTGATCTAAAAAAACGTGAATGGTTCCATACAGAGTTTTTTGTAAATTGCAAATTCTAAATATAAATAATTTTAATTCTGAAAATATATTTTAGAAAGAGAAAATTTAAATTTTAAATCATTCTTTAATAATTCAGATAATAATTTTGTTCTTAAATGTATATCTAAATGTTATAAAAACTAAAAAAGATTCTATTTATAACCGCTTGGTAAATTTAAATTATTTATAAATGTTTCGAAACATTAATCTATTGGCTGCAGGCCTATCATAATTTTCATAATTTTCTAACAATTTCGGAGTTAATAATTTTTTTTTAATTTTCGGATTACATTAGCGTTTAACACCAAAAATTAGTATTTTAAAACAAACATTTTTGTAGTTTGTACATGATATAGAATCTTTGAGTAAATTTTTATAATTTTTATTTTTTCGTCGGAAATTGTTATTTTGAATTAAAAAAGAGATTTTTTAGAGAATATTTAAAACTTTGAACAACGTTAGGTTACTTTAGCGTTTTACATCAATTTTATATTTAAACAAAATCCTTTATAGTTTTACAGAATTTGCAATTTTTAAACTGTTTCAGTTAATATTAATTATTTTTCACAAACAACGGCACACTTTAGAGCTTCATCATTTTTTTTAACAATTGTGGATTACACTAGCGTTTTACACAAAAAACTGGCATTTTAAAACAAAAATCTTTATAATTTGAACAAAGTTTAGGATCTTTTAAAAATTTTGGATTATTTTTATTGGTTTTCGTCGGTAAATGGTATTTTTAACACATTTTTGACATTTTTATGTTATGTTAGCGTTTTACGCAAAAATTGGTAATTAGAAAAAATCATTCAAGTTTTACCAATCTTTTTAATGTTTAAAAGTTTCAGGAAATAGGTTTCTTTATAACAAAAAATATTACTGTTTAAAAACTTATAATGGTTTTAACAATTATAGGTAAAGCTAGTGTTTTACACCAAAAACTGGCATTTTAAAACAAAAATCTTTATAGTGTTTTATAGTGTTTTTTACCGCAAATTGGTATTTTTTATATATATAAAAAAAAGATTTTAAAGAAGACTCACAACTTTTTAATATTTTGGGTTATGTTAGCGTTTTAAGCAAAAAATCGGTATTTAACAAAAAATCATTATACTAATATTTAAATTTTTCTCAAAAAAACGGTTTATAAAAAAAAATTACATTTTTTAACAGTGTTATATTACACTAGTGTTTTACACCAAAAACTGTTATTGTAAAACAAAAATATTTTTCATTTAAAGAAAAATTAGGATTTTTAAAAATATTTCAAAATATTTTTATGTTTTCGTCGGAAATAGGTAAATTGAATTAAAAAATAAGATTTTTAAAGAAGATTCAAAACTTTTAATAACTTTAGGTTACGTTAAGGTTTAAAAAAAATTGATATTTAAAAAATCTATTATAGTTAAAAAAAGTGTAAGATTTAAGCTTTTGTATACAATATCAATTTTTTTTACAAAAACGTTAAATTTTAGAGCTTCATAATTTTTTTAAACAATTTTGGATTACACTAGCGCTTCACACATCAAACTGACATTTTAAATCAAAAATCTTTATAATTTGAACAGAATTTAGGATCTTTAAACAATTTTGGGTTATTTTCATTGGTTTTCGTCAGCAATTGGTGTTTTTAATTTTGAAATTTTTATGTTATGCTAGCATTTTACGCAAAAATTGATAATGAGAAAAAATTATTCCAAGTTTTATCAATCTTTTTAATGTTTAAAAGTTTCAGAAAATAGGTTTCTTTAAAACAAAAAATATTGCAGTTTAAAGACTCATAATTTTTTTAACAATTTTAGGTGAAGCTAGTGTTTTACACAAAAAACTAGAATTTTAAAACAAAAATCTTGATAATTTGAACAAAATTTAGGATTTTGTAAAATTTTTGGATTATTTTTGTGTTTTTCACCACCAATTGGCATTTTTTATATAAAAAAAAAGAATTTAAAAAAGATTCACACCTTTCTAACATTTTGGGTTATGTTTGCGTTTTACGCACAAAATCGGTATTTAACAAAAAATCATTATAGTTACATTAACGTTTTTCGCAAGAAATCAGTTTATTAAATAAAAAAAAATTCAACAATGTAACGTTACACTAGTGTTTTACACCAAAAACTGGTATTTTAAAACAAAAATCTTTTTCATTTGAACAAAAATTAGGATTTGTTTTTAAATATTTTAAAATATTTTAATGTTTTCGTGGAAAATTGGTATTATTAAATAAAAAAAAAAGATTTTTAAAGAAGATTAAAAACTTTTAGTAACGTTAGGTTACGTTAGCGTTTTACAAAAAAATTAATATTTAAAAAATCTATTATAGTTAAAAAAATTTGCAATTTTTAAACTGTTTTAGACAAAATTAATTTTTTTTACAAAAATATTAAATTTTAGAGATCCATAATTTTTTTTAAACAATTGTGGATTACAATAGCGTTTTACATGGAAAAACGGGTATTTGGAACAAATTTAGGATGTTTTAAAAATTTTGGATTATTTTTATTGGTTTTCGTAATTTTAATTTTTTTAAACAAAAAACAATAGCTTCTAATGCTTCATAATTTTTTTATCCATTTTTTATTACACTATCGTTTTACACCAAAAAAATGTTTTTTTAAAATAAAAAACTTTAGAATTTAAACAAAATTTGGATTATTTTTGTGTTTTTCGTCGCAAATTTGTATTTTTAATAAAAAAATTAGATTTTAAGAAAGATTCATAGTTTTAAATTAGACAACATTTTACGCAAAAAAAACTGTATTTAAAAAGGATCATTATAGTTTGAAGGATATTTTTTATTTTCCAATCAAATAGTTGAATTTTGAAATGAAAAATATCGGTTTTCAGAAAAAAAGGAATAGATAAATTTCCAGTTAAAAAGATTAAATTTCCACCAAAAATGAACAAATTTTTAACCAAAGTGATGCATTTTTTAATAAAACAATAACTATTCAACTGGAACATTTTAATTTTAAAACAAAAACATGTAAAATGATAAAATTTAATTAAAATACTTAAATTTTCAAACAAAAAGATGAATTTTCTACAAAACATTTGAATTTTCAACAAAGAAGTTAATTTTTAACCAAACAGTTAAATTTTCAACCAATAGTTAATTTTTCATTTAAAAACATTACTTTTAACCAAATAAAAAATTTTCAAGAAAGCTGTTCATTTTTATCCAAAGAGATGAATTATTGACAAAAATTATGAATCTTTGAACAAAAAAACTAATTTTTTAAAATTTATATTAATCGAATTTTTAAATCAGTGCTTTAAATTTTCAACCTAAAAATATGAAGTTTCAACAAAGAATGTAATAGTTTATATTTTTGAATTTTTTTGAATTTTTTATATTTTTGAATTTTCTACCAAACAATTGCAATTCTAACCAAATAATTGATTTTCTGCAAAAAAAAACAAAAACAAAAAAAAACATAATATTACAAAGAAATAGTTGAATATTTAACAAAAATAGGGGAATTTTCAACGAAGAAGATTATCTTCTACGAAAAAAAAACAATTTTTAACTAAAAAAGATACTTTTTCAACCGAAGATTAAATTTTTTAACTAAAATGATTGAATATTCAATTGCCATAATTACATTTTCAGTTTCAAAATAACAATTAAAAAAAAAATACATCTTCAAATAAAGTGATAAACTGAAATTATGAACGCAATTTCAAATAAAATAGATAATTTTCCAACAAAAAATTAAATAGTTAAATTTTTAGTAAAAAAAATTGATATTCAAGCAAAAAAAAAAACTAATTTTCAAAAAAATATTTAAAGTTTCAAGTGTAATAATTAATTTGTCAGTAACACAAATTTTCAGCAAAAGAAAACTCGAATTTTCCACCAGAAATATGAATTTTCAATTCAAATGATGAATCTTCAACCAACAAATTAATTTTTAGTAATAGAGTTTATGTTTCAACCAAGTAATCAAATTACTATTTAAATAAAGTTGAATTCTCAACAAAAATATAGTAGTTGATATTACGAACAAAAAGATTTTAATTTTTAATGAAAAACAGTTAAATTTAATAAAAAAGAAAGACGAAATTTTAATTGAAAACGATAAACTTAAAAAAAATAGTGATAAATTTTCATTTAAAAAATTAATTTCAAACAAAACAAAGAATGTTCAATTAAAAAATAAATAAAATTCAAAAGAAAAATCATAAAAGTGTGAAAAAGATTTTTAGATTATGTAAGCATTTTACGCCAAAATTGTTATTTAAAAAAAGTCATTATAGTTTAAACAACATTTTTAATTTTCAACCGTTTCAGGTCACTTTTCAAGTAAAATACTTGTTTTTTCAGCAAGAGAGATGAATTTTCAACTGAATAGTTGCATTTTCAACCAAAAAGATTACTTTTCAATCAAAAAGACGTTTTTTAAAAACAAAATATATAAAATCTTAACTAAATAGTTGAATTTTTAGCTAAAAAAGATCAATTTTTTTAACCAAATAATTGAATTTTCAACGGAAAATATCAGCTTTCAGAAAAAAATGGAATAGATTAAGTTTCAGTTAAAAAAATTAATTTTCTACAAAAAATTCAACTATTTTTTAACCTAAGGGATGAATGCTTAACTAGAATAATAAATATTAAACTGGAACAGAATAATTTTAAAACAAAAAGATTAATTTTTAGCTAAAATAATGAATATTTAATTAAAATATTTCAATTTTCACTTAAAAAGGTGAATTTTCGAACACCAAAATTAACTTTCAAACAAGAAGATTAATATTCTAAACAAAAATTAAACAAATAACATGAATTTATAACAAAATAGTTGAAATTTCAACAAGGGAGATGAATTTTTAACCAAAAAGATTACTTTTCAATAAAAAAGACGTTTTTTAAAAACTTTGTTTAAAAACGTTTTTTTTTTCAACTGGAAATATCAGTTTTAAGAAAAAAAATGGAATAGATAAAGTTTCAGTTAAAAAATTTATTTCCCACAAATTAGAATAATAAATATTCAACTGGAACAGAATAATTTGAAAAGAAAAAGATTAATTTTTAGCTAAAATAAAGAACATTTAATTTAAATATTTAAATTTTCAAACAAAAATATGAATTTTCGAACATTAAGATTAATTTTCAAACAAGAAACTTAATATTCTGGAAAAAATTAAACAAATAACATGAATTTTCAACAAAATAGTTGAAATTTTAACAAGAGAGATGAATTTTTAACTAACCAGTTTCATTTTCAACCAAAAAGATTACTTTTCAATCAAAAACACGTTTTTTAAAAACAATATATGAAATATCAACCAAATAGTTGAATTTTCAACTGGAAATATCAGTTTTAAGAATAAAATGGAATAGATAAAGTTTCAATTGAAAAAATTTATTTTCCACAAATTAGAATAAAAAATATTCAACTGGAACAGAATAATTTTTAGCTCAAATAATGAATATTTCATTCAAATATTTAAATTTTCAATTAAAAACTTGAATTTTCGAAAACGAAAAATAATTTTCAAACAAGAAGATTAATATGGTTAAAAAAATCAACAAATAACATGAGCTTCCAACAAAATAGTTAAAATTCAATTGATGTAGTTATGTTTTCGGGTAAAAAAAATTACAGTTTCAAATGAAGTGAAAAAGTTTTAACTGAAATGATGAATCTTCAACTAGATCAGTTTAATTTTAAATAAAAAAGATAAAATTACAACAGATATGATTAATCTTTATCTAGAATCATTGAATTTTCAACCAAAAAGATTAATTTTCAATCAAAAAGACGTTTTTATGAAAACAAAATATATGAAGTCTCAACCAAATAGTTGAGTTTTCAGCTAAAAAAGATCAATTTTTAACGAAATAGTTGAATTTTCAACTTGAAATATCAGTTTTTAGAAAAAAATAGAATATATTAAGTTTCAAGCAAAAAAATTAATTTTCCACAAAAAATTAATAAATTTTCTACCTAAGTGATGAATGCTCAACTAGAATAATAAATATTCAACTGAAACATAATAATTTTAAAACGATTAATTTTTAGATAAAATAATGAATATTTAATTGAAATATTTAAATTTTCAATTAAAAAGATGAATTTTCGAATACCAAGATTAATTTTCAAACAAAAAGATTAATATTCTTAAAAAAAGTCAACAAATAGCATAAATTTGCAACAAAATAGTTTTTTTTTCTTTCAATCAAAACGACGTTTTTTAAAAACAAAATATATGAAATCTTAACCAAATAGTTCAATTTTTAGCTAAACAAGATCAATTTTTTGATCCAAATATCAGTTTTCAGAAAAAAATGGAATAGATAAAGTTTTCGTTAAAAAAAAACTAATTTTCTACAAAAAATTCAACTATTTTTTAACCTAAGTGATGAATGCTTAACTAGAATAATAAATATTCAACTGGAACAGAATAATTTTAAAATAAAAAGATTAATTTTTAGCTAAAATAACGAATATTTAATTGAAATATTTAAATTTTCAAACAAAAAGATGAATTTTCGAACATCAAGATTAATTTTTAAACAAGAAAATTAATATTCTAAAAGAAATTCAACAAATAACATGAAATTTCAACAAGAAAGATTACTTTTTAATCAAAAAGACGTTTTTTTTTAACAAAATATATGAAATATCAATCAAATAGTTGAATTTTCGACTGGAAATATCAGTTTTAAGAAAAAAAAATCATTCAAATATTTAAATTTTCAATTAAAAACTTGAATTTTCGAACACGAAAAATAATTTTCAAACAAGAAGATTAACATGGTAAAAAAAAATCAACAAATAACATGGACTTCCAACAAAATAGTTAAAATTTCAACTAAAAAAGACAAACTTTCAACCAAATAGTTGAATTACAACTGTAAAGGTAAATTTTTTAACCAAACTGATAAATTTCTACTTAAATTGTGGAATATTCAATTGATGTAGTTAAGTTTTCGGGTAAAAAAAATTACAGTTTCAAATGAAGTGAAAAAGTTTTAACTGAAATGATGAATCTTCAACTAGATTAGTTTAATTTTAAATAAAAAAGATAAAATTACAACAGAAATGATTAATCTTTATCTAGAATCATTAAATTTTCAACCAAAAAGATTAATTTTCAATCAAAAAGACGTTTTTTAACAACAAAATATATGAAATCTCAACCAAATAGTTGAATTTTTAACTGAAATATATCAGTTTTCAGAAAAAAATCGAATAGATAAAGTTTCAGTTAAAAAAATTAATTTTCCATAACGAAATAAAGTAATTTTTAACCTAAGTGATAAATGCTTAACTAGAATAATAAATAGTCAACTAGAACAGCATAATTTTAAAACAAAAAGATTAATTTTTTAGCTAAAATAATAAATATTTAATTTAAATATTTAAAGTTTCAATTAAAAACTTGAATTTTCGAACACCAAAATTAATTTTGAAACAAAAAGATTAATATTCTAAAAAAAATCAACAAATAACATGTATTTTCCACAAAATAGTTGAAATTTCAACTAGAAAAGACAAAATTTCAACCAAATAGTTGAATTACAACTGCAAAGATCAATGTTTTGATGTAATGTCCCACGAAAAAAAATATTGTTATATTTTTAAGCAATTAAAAAGATTAATTTTCCAACAAGAAGATTAATATTACCAAAAAAAAATCACAATTTTTTAACAAAATATATCAATTTTCAACAAAATCGCTGCAACTAAAAAAGACAACTTTTTTTCAAATGGATGAATTTTTAAATAAAATTATGAATCTTCAACTGAAATAGTTGAATATATAACTAAAAAGGTAGATTGTCAACAAAGAAAATTATTTTCTAGCAATGAAGACTAATTTTCAACTTAAAAATATACTTTTTCAACAAAAGAAATAATTTTTTAAAACTAAAATGATTGAATATTCAATTGACGTAATTACATTTTCAGTTTTAAATAATAAAAAATGTCAACATTTTTTTTAAAGTACATTTTCAAATAAAGTGACAAAGTTTCAACTGAAATAATGAATCTTCAATTGGAATAGTTCAATTTTAAATAAAAATATAAACTGATTAATCTTTATCTG
>JAAAKG020139067.1:0-12464 GCA_010014905.2 Druon quercuslanigerum
CAACAGAATTGGTTATTGAATTTTTTTCGGAACTCCCTTAGTACCCTCTATAACATATATTTTGACCATCATGATCGTTAAAGTCGTTTTCGAGAAAATTAGATTTTTTGATTTTTCAAAATTTGTTTATAACTTTCGTAAAAAAATTTTTTTTAGGTGATACTTAAGGGAAATTTATCTTATAGGGGTTGTCCCCGCAATATAGATCACATCCGAGCGGGGGCACCCAGACCGTGCTTATCCTGCTACGGCCTTTGTTATTTATGCATTTATTAATATTATCATACAAAAGATTACTATCTAGTTTAACTTTGAACTATATAGTTAAATTTTTGAACTAAAAATGGTAAATTCTTTAAAAAAAAAAATTAATCACTTTTCAATTAGATAGATGAATTTTTAACCGAATAGTTGATTTTTTAAATAAAAGTATGAACCATCAACGAAAAATGAATTTTTTACAAAGTAGTTCAAATTTCAATCCAAAAGATGATTTGTTTATCAAAAAAGTTAAACAGACATATTTTCGGATTAAAATTAAAATTTATATTTTAGGGTTAAAAAATTCATCTCTTTTGTAAAAATCTATCTTCTTGTCTAGAAAATTCTACTATTTTGATCAAAAATTCAATTTTTAATATGAAAAAAAAATTTTTAATTCAAAATTAATTTTTTTTTGTAAAAAATTCAATTAATAGTTTAGAAAAAACATTTATTGTTAAGAATTCATTTTTTTGTTGTTGAAAATTTTCTTTTTAGTTTTTCCAGTAAAAAATGCAGCTGTTTTGTAGTAAATCAATTTTTCGGTTAAAAACAAAGGTTTTTTGGAAAATTAATATTTTTTGGTAAAAAATTCAACTGTTTGGTTAAAAATTTTTGTTTTATTTAAAATCCATATTTTAGGGTTCAAAATTGAACTATTTTTTTTTAAAATTAACTTCTTGCTTTATAATTCCGCTTTTTGGTTAATAATTTAACTGTTTGTTTAAACAAATATATTTTTATTGTAGGAATTTAATTGTTTTGTAGTAAATCCATATTTTTGGCATAAAATTAAAACTATTTTTGATAAAAGTCCCTATATTAAATACAAAATAAAATTTTGTAGAAAATTCATTTTTTTCATGTCTTGAAAATTCTACTATTTTTGTCAAAAATTCAATTGTTAAAATAAAAAAAATTTTATGGAAAATTCATTGTTTTGGTAAAAAAAAATTATTAAGTGGTCCAAAATGAACTTTGTACTTCAAAAGTAATATTTTCGGGTGCAATCTTTTAAGCTTTAAAATTCAGCTTTTTTGGTTAAAGAAAAAAACTATTAGATTGCAAATAAATTTTTTTCTTGAAAATTGAAATTTATTGGTAAAAAATTCATTTAATAGTTTCAAAAAAAATACTTTTGGGTTGAAAATTCAACTATTTCGTTGAAAATTTTATCTTTTTTGTTTTTCAGGTAAGAAATGCAGCTGTTTTGTAGTTAATCCATTTCAATTGTTTGCTTTAAAAAAAAAGTTTTTTTTGAGAGTTAATATTTTTTGGTAAAAAATCAATCTATTTGGTTAAAATTTTTTTTTGTATAAAATCCATATTTTCGGCTTTAAAATTGAATAATTTTTTTGAAAATTAAATTGAAAATTATTTTTATTCTTGAAAATTAATCTTTTTGGATTCAAAGTTTAACTATTTTGGTTAAAGAAAAAAACTAGTGGGTTACAAATAAATTTTTTTCTCGAAAATTGAATTTTGTTTTGAAAAAAATTCAACGCACAGTTTAGAAAAAAATTGTTGTTAAGAATTCATACTTTTGTGTTAAAATTTCAACTATTTGGTTGAAAATTTTATCTTTTTTGTTGTTCGGGTAAAAAATCATCTGTTTTGCAGTAAATCCATCGTTTTGGATTAAAAATTAAACTATTTTTGTTAAGAATTTAATTGTTTAAGATGATTTTTTTATTAAAAAGGTTAAAAATTAATATTTTTGGTAAAAAATTCAAATATTTAGTTAAAAAAATTTTTTTGTTTAAAATCCATATTTTCGGGTTCAAAATTAAACTATTTTTTTGAAAAATCGGCCTTTTGTTTTCAAATTGCAATATTTTGGTTAATAATTCAACTTTATGTTTAAACAGTAATATTATCCTTTTCAAAATTTTTTCTTTGTTGGAAATTCATATTTTTGGCTTAAAAATTAAACTTTTTTTGTTAAAAAAACGCAACTGTAAATACAAAATAAAATTTTATTGAAAAAATTTATTTTTCAGTAAATTTTGAAATTATTTTGGTTAAAACTTTAAATATTTGGTTGTAAAGTTACATTTCTCGGATTAAAACATTAAACTGTTCTCAAATAAATAAATTCTTTCAGCTTTATAATTTAGATATTTTTATTAAAAATTCATCTATTAAATTAAAAATTATTTTTATTATTGAAAATGAATCTTTTTGGTTTCGCAGTTTAAATATTTTGGTAAAAAATTCATCTGCTTTTTAGTAAATCTGCTTTTTTGGGTTAGATATTTAAATAATTTGGTAAAAAAATCAGCTATTTGGTCAAAAACTAATATTTTGTTATAAAGTCATATATTCGGGTTGGAAAATTCTTCTGTTTTGTAGAAAATCCATCTTCTTGTCTTGAAAATTCTACTTTTTTTGTCAAAAATTCAATTGGTGAATTGAAAAAAAAATTTTAAATTGAAAATTAACTTTTTTGGTAACAAATTTTACTACGTTGTCCAAAATTAACTTTTTACTTCCAAAGTAAGATTTTCGGGAAGAATTTTTGGCTTCAAAATTTAACTATTTTAAATAAGGAAAAAAACTATTAGATTACAAATAAATTTTTTTCTCGAAAAGTGAAATTTTTTGGTAAAAAATTCAAATAATAGTTTCGAAAAGAATTTTTTGTTAAGAATTCATACTTTTGGGTTAAGAATTTAACTATTTAGTTAAAAATTTTATCTTTTTTGTTTTTTGTGTAAAAAATTTAGTTCTTTTGTAGTAAATCGATGGTTTTCGATTAAAAATTCAACTATTTTTGTTCAGAATTTAATTATTTGTTAAAAAAATTTTTTGTTGGAAAATCAATATTTTTTGGTAAAAAATTGAACTTTTTGATTACAAATTTTGGTTTGTTTAAAAGCCATATTTTCTGGTTCAAAATTGAACTATTTTTTGAAAAATTGGCTTTTTGTTTTCAAATTCCACTATTTTAGTTAATAATTTACTGTTTGTTTAAATAGTAATATTTTCGTTTTAAAAATTTAATTGTTTTGTAGTAAATCCATACTTTGGCTTAAAAATTAAATTATTATTTTTTTAAATCCCCATATTAAATACAAAATAAAGTTTTGTTTAAAATTAATATTTTTCCGGTAAATTTTTAAACTATTTTCGTTAAAACTTTAACTATTTGGTAGCAAATCCATCTTTTTGGCTTGATAATTTAATTATTCTTGTTGAAAATTCAATTATGTTAGGAATTTGACTTTATGGTTTTAAATCCAACTATTATTTTTAAGAGTTTAACTTTTTGGTTCAAAATTAATATTATCAGTTGAAAAATTTAAATTTTTTGTAGCAGATCCCTCTTTTAGGTTTGAAAATTTTAATAATGTGGTGAAAAATACAACTATGTGGTCCAAACTGAACTTTTGAGACAAAAATTCATACTTTTGTGTTAAAAAATTTATCTTTTTTGTAGAAAATCCATCTTCCTGTCTTGAAAATTCTACTATTTTAGTCAAAAATTCAATTGTTAGAATAAAAAAAAATTTTTTAATTGAAAATTGATTTTTGTTGATTAAAAATTGTACTACGTGGTCCAAAATGAACTTTTTACTTCCAAAGTAATATTTTCCGGTAAATATTTTTATTTAAGGAAAAAAACTATCAGATTACAAATAAATTTTTTTCTCGAAAATTTAAATTTTTTAGTAAAAAATTCAATTAATAGTTTAGAAAAAAAATTGTTGTTAAGAATTCATACTTTTGGGTTAAAAATTTAACTTTTTTGTTGAATTTTTTTTTATTTGTAGGGTAAAAAATGCAGATGTTTTGTAGTAAATCCATCATTTTGGATTAAAAATTAAACTACTCTTGTTAAGAATTGAATTGTCTGATATGATATTTTTTGGTAAAAAATTCAAATATTTGATTTAAAAAATTTTTATTCGTTTAAAATCCATATTTTCGGGTTCAAAATTAAAATGTGTTTTTTTTTTGGTTGATAACTCAACTGTTTGTTTAAACAGTAATATTTTTGTTTTAAAAATGTAATTATTTTGTAGTAAATCCATATTGTTGGCTTAAAAACTAAACTATATTTGTTAAAAATCTTACTATTAAATAGAAAATAAAATTTTGTTGAAAACTCATATTTTTGTGGAAAATTGTTTAAAACCATTTTGGTTAAAACTTGAACTCTTTGGTTGAAAAGTCCCATATATGGGTTAAAAATTCGCATAATGTGCCAAAAAAGTCAACTATTTGATAGATGAATTTTCAAATAAAACTATGAAATATCAATAAACACTAATTTTTTTATGAAGTAGTTCAAATTGCAACCAAAAAGATGATTTTTTTATTAAAAAGGTTAAAAAGACATATTTTTTGTTTTAATATTTTAATTATTCTTATGAAAATTTAACGATTAGATTAAAAATAAACCTTTTTAAAGTAACTTGTTTAAAATGAATTTTTTGTTGAAAATTCATATTTTCTGGTGCAAAATTCAATTATTTTGTTAGGAATTTGACTTTTTGGTTTGAGACTTCAACTATTCTTTTTAAGAGTTCAAGTTTTTGGTTAAAAATTAACATTATCGGTTGAAAAATTAACTTTTTTTGTAGGAAATCAATCTTTTAGGTTTGCAAATTTTAATAATGTGATAAAAAATACAACTATTTGGTCCAAGCTGAATTTTTGAGTCCAAAATGCATATTTTTTTGTTTTAAAATTTATCTCTTTTGTAGAAAATCCATCTTCTTGTCTTGAAAATTCCACTATTTTTGTCAAAAGTACAATTGTCACAATCAAAAAATTTTTTTTATTGAAAATTAATTTTTTTGGTAACAAATTTTACTACGTGGTCCAAAATGAACTTTTTACTTCCAAAGTAATATTTTTGGGGAAAAAACTATTAGATTACAAACTAATTTAGTTCTCGAAAATTAAAATTTTGTTGGTTAAAAATTCAATTAATAGTTTAGAAAAAAAATTAGTTGTTAGGAATTCAAACTTTTGGATTAAAAATATTTTTGTTAAGAATTAAATTGTCTGGTTAAAAAAAAATGTTTTTGGAAATTTAATATTTTTTTGTAAAAAATTCAACTATTTGTTTAAAACATTTTTTTGGTTTATAATCCATATTTTCGGGTTCCAAATTGAACTATTTTTTTGAAAAATTGGCTTTTTGTTTTAAAATTCCACTATTTTGGTTAATAATTCAACTGTTTGTTTGAACAATAATATTTTTGTTTTAAAAATTTAATTGATCTTTAGTAAATCCATATTTTTCTTTTTTTATCCCACTATTGAATACAAAATAAAATTTGGTTGCAAATTCATATTTTTTCGGTAAATTTTTAAATTATTTTGGTTAAACCTTTAACTATTTAGTTGAAAAGTTACATTTTTTGGGTTAAAAATTCGCGTAATGTGCCAGAAAAGTCAACTATTTTATAAAATATTAACTTTTTAATTAATAATTTACAATTTCCGGTTGAAAAATTGAATTGTTTTCAAGTAAATAAATCTTTTTAGCTTAATAATTCAACTAATTTTATTAAAAATTCATCTGTTAAATTGAAAATTATTTTTATTTTTGAAAATTAATCTTTTTGGTTTCAAAGTTGAATTATTTTGTTAACAAATTTAGCTACTTTGTAGTGAATCCGGTTTCTTTGTTTGTTAAAAGTTTAAATAAATTGGTAAAAAATTCATCTATTAGATCAAAAACTAAGTTTTTAGTTATAAAGTCATATATTTTGTTTATAAAATTTTGTTTTTGTTAAATTTGTCTTTTTGGTTTGAAAATGTAAATATTTTGACCAAAACTTAAACTTTAAGGATGAAAAGAACTTTTTCTTGAATATTTATATATTCGGTTAAAAAATTTAGTTTTTTGGTTGAAAATTAACTTTTATGTTGCATATTAATATTTTATGGTTCTAAATTAAATTGCATCGTACAATTTTTTTCCTATTTTTTGTATTAAGCACAAGACTACTTTGGTATAACATTCAACTGACTTAACGCAAACTACAGCATGGCTAATTTTTAAAATTTTTGTTTATTTGTTTTGTTTATTTAATAACAAAATTTTTTTTTAATATTGGCTTTGGAAGTATACCGGCTTTTAAAAAATGCTTCGATTCAATCAAAAGTACCCAGAAAATTAAATGCAAATATCCAAAAAAGATGTCCAATAGCAATGCAAATTAAAAAAAAATTATTGCATTTATTATAAACAAATAAGTCAATGAAAATGTTTTCTTGGAGATTGGCGACAATTCGTCACTTGGTTCGCACTAAATTTAAATAATTTATGGACGAAAAGAGTTTTTAGTTGAATTATTAAAAATAAATAAATAATTTGTTATCTTAAAAGCAATTTTTATTAAAAAAATATCCATATCAGGTATTTTTGATTAAAATAAATAAAGTTTTTTTCTATATAGTCAATGATATATTACTAGGAAATAAAATCTAAGTATCATATTTGGTCATCAAATGAAAGACAATAATTATTAAAAGTACCTTAATTAACAAATGCACTATTTGGCTATTTTTGGAGGTACAAACCTAATTTTTGCGATAAAATTAACTGTAAATAACTAACTTATAAATTTTTAAAACATTTTGATGAAAGTAAAAAAATAATTATTGCAAACAAAATTTTTAAACAAATTTTTATCATTTTATGTATTTATAAATAAAATACTGTTTTATTCAAGAAAATTAACAGCCAGTTTTTAAGAAATAAGTTTTTACTATTTATCGATAAGAACTGATAATTTTTTAACTAAAGTCAATTAAAAAATGCATTTTTTTTATCTGAAAGCATTTAAACTTGTTTTTTTGTGTAATAAACTTTTAATAATATATTTTTAAACTTTTTTGATAAGTAAAAATAGTTGATCGTTGTCAGACCATTACAGAAAATTAAAAAATGGGTTATTAACTTTTAATTACAAAAAAAAGCAAGTTAAAATTCTAAAAAATAGCCACAAAATGCATTTTTTAATTAATTTTGGTTAAGAAATTACCAAATGTTATTAATTTATTGCAAAAAATCATTGCTTAATAATTTACTCTTAATTCCGTAAAAAAACTGTATTTTATTTATAAATACATAAAATAATAAAAACTTGTTTAAAAAATTGTTGTTTACATTATTAAATTGTTTACTGTTATCAAAATTTACCTTGAAATTTATAAGCTAATTATTTACAGTTAACTGCATCGCAAAAATTAAGTTCCTACCTCCAGAAATAGCCAAATAGTGCATTTGTTAATTAAGGTAATTTAAACAATTATTAATTTTCGTTTGGCGGACAAATATTGTACTTAGTTTTTATTTCCATGAGCAATATATGATCGATTTCAATAACAAAACTTTATTTATTCCATCAAAAATACCTGATATGGATATTTTTTTAATAAAAATTTATTTTTAAATAACCAATTATTTACTAAACTTTAATAATTCAACTGAAAACTCTTTTTTCCATTAATTTTTTTAATTTAGTGCGAATCAAGTGACGAATCGCCGCTAATCCCTATGAAACTACTTTTATTGACTTATTTGTTTATAACAAATCCAATAAATTTTTTAAGATTTGAATTTCTATTGGTAATTTTTTTCTGACAAATGCTTTCAGTTTTGTAGGTATTTTTTATTGAATCGTAGCATTTATCAAAAACCGGTATACTTCAAAAGTCGATTTTTCTTCATTTTTGTTATTAAATAAAGAAAAAAATAAATGAAAATTTAAAAATCACATATCTGGAAAAAATAGTTTTTTTATGATTTTTGGAATAAAAATATTGTAACTGATATCATTTCAAGTAAAAAAACATTTTTTTTTATTACAAAAATACTCTACAATACTCTACAAAAATACTGTTTCCAATTTTAATAGTAAATTTTTCTATGGCTAAAACCGTTAGAACAATTTTTTTTAAGAAAACATTTTTTTTAGGAAAGCATTTAAAAAATAATTTTAAATTAGTTATTTTTTAAATTGAAAACAGTAGACTTGTAGAGAATTTTTTGTCGGAAAAAATAAGCAGTCATTCATTAAAATGCAATAATTTTTCAAAAATTGGTAAGAAGCGCATGTCAGAAAAAATTCAATTTGAAACAGATAGATAAAATTAATGTTTTTTTGATGTGAATTTTAACGTTTTTCAAAAAAAAAATTGAATTTAAAATTACATCAGTCATAATATTTTGGTTACTACAGTAAAATGAAAAAAGCTTTTAAATCTGAAAATTCGTCTAGAAATGCAATTTTTTTCAAAACCCTTGGAACTTTCCCTTTTTTCATTAAAAAAAATTATTTTTAATTTTATTTCATTTTTATTTTTTTTGCACCAATTACAATATTGATAAAATGATTCTTACTTTTTTCTTTCTTCTTCTGGATTGTTTAGATAGGCCTGAGGACTTCTGTTGATATTGGCATCTAAAACTTCACCCTGAGTTACAAAAATTCGTCCAGGGACCACTGATTTATGAGCCCTATAAATACTCTGAAAACGAAAGAATTTTTTTAATAATAATTTAATTTTGTTAATTAATTAAATAATACAGTTTGTATACTCTGAAGCATATGATCATTAATAATCTGGTCTAGACCCGAAAAATTCAGAGAGTTGGAAAAGGGGTTCGATTAGTAATCCCGCATTTCGGGACGAGACACTTCGGATAAGAAAATAATTAATAATCATAATCTTCGAATTCATTAATTTAATTTTTTCAGTTTGACATCTTGTGAAAACTTAATTCATTTTTCATCATGTTTTTTTTAGGATTTTACAGAAAATGTTGTTTTATTTGTAAAATTGATTCTTTCTCGCAAAAATATTTTAATTTTTAATAAAAATGTTGAATTAAACGAAAAAATTCAAAGTTTTTACAGAAGAGGTGGATTTTTAACAGAATAGATTTTTTAAGCAATAAACAAAAAAATTATATCCAGAATTTTGAGTTTTCAAGTCATCAAAACGAATTTTGGAAAAAGAAAGTTGAATTTAGAACCCAAAAATATGCATTTTCTACCAAAGTATTTCAGCTTTCAATTTTAAAAAATAAGAATTTTTAACAAAATAAGTGAATTTTGAGATGGTAAAATCAATTTTTTCAACAAAAGTGTAAAAACTACAATTTTAGTAATAAAATTTAATTTTGAACAAAAAAGAAATCGAATTTTCAACAAAAATTGTTAAACTTTTAACCAAAGAATTAAATTTCTATCTAAAAATAAACTATCTAATAATTCTATCTAACAATGAACAGAAACTTCTGAAAAAATATTTCAATTTTCAACTAAAGAATATAAATATATGTAGAATATATATAAATATATATATATAGAATATAAATATAAATAAAAATAAAAATAAAAATACATTTTCAAACAAATATTACAATTTTTAAATAAACAAATGAATGAAAAGAAATGTCGACAAGAAGTAAAATTTTTATTTAAAAAATTTTATTTTTAATACAAAAAGAAACAATTTTCAACGAAAAAAATGAAATTTTAGCCAAAAAATTAACTTTTTAGCAAAAAATCATGCATTTTTGATAAAAAACTTAAATTTCCAATAAAATGGTTTAATTTTCAACCCAAAAGATAAATTTTCTAACAATAAAGAGTAATTTCTAATAAAATAGTTCAATTTTCAATTAAAGAATATAAAAGTTTAATTTTAGGTTAGAGAAATAAGTTTTTAACCAAGTTCAATACATTTTCCACCAAATAATTAATTTTTAACTAAACAGATGAGTTAAAAAAATGTCGATAAAAAATAATGTCGAAAAAAGTCAAATAGTTAAATTTTTATTTAAAGAAATTAATTTTGAATACAAAGAGAAATAATTTTTAACGCAAAAAATGAAATTTTAGCCAAAAAATTAACTTTTTAGCAAAAAATAATCACTTTAAATAACATAAATGAACTTTTAACAAAATAAGTAAATTTTCAGCTAAAAAAATAATTTTTTAAGATAAAGTGCTAAAGATACATTTTTCGTAAAAGAATTAGTTTTGAACAAAAAAACGAATTTTTAACCTATTTGGTTAAATTTGTAACCACAGAAATAAATTTTATCTAAAATGATGTGTCTTTACTAAAAAAATAAACTTACAACAAAATAGTTGTATTTTGAACCCAAAAGATGAATTTTATAATAATAAACAGAAATTTCTAAAAAAATATTTAACTTTTCAACTAAGGAATATAATACTTTAATTTTAGGTTAGAGAAATAAGTGTTTAACCTAGTTAAATAAATTTTTAACCAAATATTTATTTCTTAACTAAACAGGTAAGTAAAAAAAAAGGTCGATAAAAAATAATGTCGAAAAAAGTCAAATAGTTAACTTTTTATTTAAAAAAAGTAATTTAGAATACAAAGAGAAATAATTTTCAACAAAATAAGTGAATTTTCAGCTAAAAAAAATTATTTTTCTAAAAAAAGTGCTAAAGCTACATCTTTAGTAAAAAAATTAGTTATTAACAATAAAAACGAATTTTTAACCAAATTGGTTAAATTTAAAAAAAAAATATTAAAAATTTTAACTATACAGATAAGTTAAAAAAATTTTGATAAAAAAGAATGTCGAAAAAAGTCAAATAGTTAAATTTTTATTTAAAGAAATTAATTTGGAATACAAAAAGAAATAATTTTTAACGCAAAAAATTAAATTTCAGGTGAACAATTAACTTTTTAGCAAAAAATAATCGCTTTGAAGAACATAAATGAACTTAAAGAAAATAAGTGAATTTTCAGCTAAAAAAATCATTTTTCTAGTAAAAGTGCTAAGCTAAAATTTTAGTAAAAGAATTATTTTTGAACAAAACAAACGAATTTTTAGTTAAATTGGTTAAATTTGAAACCGGAGAAATAAATTTTTTTTTAAATGATGCATCTTCAATCACAAAACTTAACTTTTTAACAAAATAGTTGAATTTTTGACCAAAAGGATGAATTTTCTAACATTAAAGAGAAATTTCGAATAAAATGGTTCAATTTTTAACTAAAGAATATAAATATTTAATTTTAAGTTAGATAGATAAGTTTTCAACCAAGCTAAATTAATTCTCAATCCAACATTTAAATTTTCAAATAAACAAATTGAGTTAAAAAATTTCGAGAAAAAAATTTCCACAAAAAGTCAAATAGTTAAATTTTTATGTAAAAAAATTAATTTGGAATACAAAAAAAAATAATTTTCTATAAAAAAATGAAATTCCAGCCAAAAAATTAAATTGTTAGCAAAAAATAGTCACTTTTGTAAAAGAATTAGTTTAAACAAAAAAAATAACGACTTTTTAACAAAATTTTTTTAAATTCGTAACCAAGGAAATAAATTTTATCTAAAATGATGCATCTTTAATCACAAAAAGTACCTTTTCAATCAAATAGTTAAATTTTTAACCCAAATGATGAATTTTCTAATAAAAAAGATAAATTTCTAAAAAATGTTTCAATTTTCAACTGAAGAATATAATACTTTAATTTTAAGTTAGAGAAATGAGTTTTTTACAATTTGAATAAAGTTTCCACTAAATATTTAATTTTCAACTATACAGATGAGTTAAAAAAATGTAGATAAAAAAGAATGTCGAAAAAAGTCAAACAGTTAAATTTTTATTTAAAGAAATTAATTTGGAATACAAAGAGAAATACTTTTCAACGAAAAAAATGAAATCTTAGCCAAAAAATTAAAGTTTTAGCAAAAAATAATCACTTTGAAGAACATAAATGAATTTTCAACAAAATAAGTTAATTTTCAGCTAAAAAAATAATTTTTCTAGAAAAAGTGCTAAAGCTACATTTATAGTAAAAAAATTAGTTCTGAACAAAAAAAACGATTTTTTTAAATAATTGGTTAAATTTTGTAACCAAAGAAATTAATTTTAACTAAAATAATGCATTTTTGATAAAAAAAAGTACAATTTTAGCAAAATAGTTGTATTTGCAACCCAAATGATGAATTTTCTAACAATAAAGACAAATTTTGAACAAGCTAGTTTAATTTTCAAGTAAGGAATACAAATTTTCATCAAAAAATATAATACTTTAATTTTAAGTTAGAGAAATAAGTTTTTAACCAAGTTAAATAAATTTCCCACCAAATATTCAAATTTTAAAATAAACAAATGGGTTAAAAAAATGACAATAAAAAAAATTTCGGCAAAAAGTCAAATAGTTAAATTTTTATTAAAAAAAAA
>JAAAKG020139068.1:0-12463 GCA_010014905.2 Druon quercuslanigerum
CAATGCACAAATCTGAAACTTTCTGCATCGAAATCGGTGAGGGAAGTGCGTACTTTCGACCGAGGTATGAAGAAAATAATATTAAATAAATGCACAGATCACAGTAATTACCCAGACTCCAAGGAATGATTAATGTCAACACTTGAACAAACGGAGAACAGAAAACAAAATTCGCGAAACTGGATTTTAACAAATGTATATAATGGAGGTGAAGGGATATAAACTCTTGGACTCTACCGTTGGTTCTAACGGCGATGTACGCCATCGAACCGTGACGTTTGAGCTTCGAGGGTGAAGATACAAGAAGGAAAGACAATATAATAATTTGTATAGTGTAGTAAAAATAAGAAGACCAAAAACTCACTTTCACAGGCAGATAACTATATTTAATAGAAGTAAAAGAGAACCCTTTCAATGTAGATAGTGAATTAGGATGCTTGCAATACGCAACGAGGTTGAAAGAACGGTCTAGCAGGTCTGCCTCCTTACAAGATCGCACAGCCACTGATGTGGGTTCGGCAGGCTGAATGGCTCATATTAAATAAAGAGAGAAAGGACTCACGCAGGAGGGAAAACCACCCGCTTCCAACCACTGTCTCTCCATTTGTCTGGCGCTCGAATATAACTTAACTTAAAATTAAATCTGACAAAGTCCCTAAAATAAAGAATTAAGACTAAAAGAAAAACATAAATATATTCAAAGTGTGAATTCTAAATGCTGGCTCGCTAAAATCCATTAAAGTCAGCATTAGTACACCTTCATTTCTACCAAAACTCCTGTCCATACATTACAGCAATTAATATCTTGTAATTTATCTTTGCGCATATTAATTTAATCATAGAAATTCCTATCATGTAGAAAGATTAAACCATTGAAAATACCTAAACTAGATAATAATTGTAATTAAATAAACTAATCATTAACACCCGCTTATTACTTAATTTATGGGAGGATATTATAAAATAAGATCACTAACTGATTTCTACGAGTGAAACATAGTTTGACTTGAATATAAACAAGCTGATAATTACCAATAACTGCCTAATCAACTTTTCTGTCAAGAAGTTCTAGGAAGCCTAACCAGTTAAAATAGACTAATTATTTGGTAACCATTCAAAGATTAAAGTAACTGAGATTAAATATACATACAGAATTCCTATATATGAATAAGCTAATTGAAAATATTATAATTTTTAATTGAGTCTAATTTTAAACGAGCTCGTTTCCTTTTTAATTCAGAAAATTTTAGTTCCACTTGAATATAATCAAGCTTCCTAATTCTTTTTTTTTTTTGATTAAATTAAATTTTCGGATCTCTCTCTTACAAATAATTTACGCTTCATATTTAGAAGATTTTAGAGACGGAAAATCAATTGCTCGTTCGACAAAACCGGTTATAAGCGGAAGTACGATAGAAAAGGGGGAATGCGAGACAAGAGACAGCCTTGCCGGTGAGTTAGAATCAGAGCAAACGAATAAGGAATACGAGAGAAGAGAGAATGAACATAAAAGTACCGGAATGTCGATGCCGAGACATCGGGAAAAGAAAGAATTAGGTAGCTGAACCTTTTCCAGGCGACAAACTCAAGCACGTCTGCCTACCAGATGATATTTTTATGGCATTCGTCATCTGTTTCTATGATTTCAGAAATCGATAGATGAAGTATGGTCATAGAGAACAATGGATTGGAATGCGAGTAAAATTGCCTAAGGTCTACTCTATCAGACTTCCGTAAAGAAAGTCTCGACTTTTTACAAAAAGTTCATTGAAAGAATTTATACCGGAAGTCTGTAACAGACCAGTATTCGTAACACCAGCAACGGAACTGATGTTTAGTAAGACTGTATTATGCAAATCAAAAGATGTAGCCCATAAAAGCGTTAAGGATAGACAATTCGCAGAAAGAAAGATACTCGAAAAAAATCCGGTGTAGTCCAAAAGAGTTCTATGCATTTTATTGATCAAGTAGAAGAGTTCGAATCCACATCAATAACGTGACTTTAGAAACTAACAAACAACAACAAAATCAAGCAGTAATTCCAGATTGCAGGGACGCCCGCGCAACTTCCCCAAAAATTATTTTCACCGTCGTTAAGAAATCAATCACCTTTGACGACTATACTGAATGTCTACGAAACTCGATTGTACAATCCAGAACGGAATATGCAATTAGATGGAGGCTTCATAATGTAGAAACCATTAAACATTGATATCGATGACGATTATGATGATGACGACGATGTTGTAAATAGAATTTTTAGAATTTAACTGAATAAAAGACAATAAATGTATATAAATTGCTTTTCTTTATCAAAACCTTACATCTAGTTTGTACAAGTGTAGAAGTAATATAAATTTAACACACACACATACACACAAGCTCATAGTTACTTTAACATTCATTTCTCCATCGTCGATTCAAAACTGGTTTAACATTGATTTAACGTTGGTTTAACACTGGTTCATCCTTGATTTCACATTGGTTCAAAGTTGGTTTAACATTGGTTTAAAGTTGATTCAAAATTGGTTGTTAATTGTTTCATTGCTGGTTCAAAATTAAATATAGTTGAGTCAACATTGCACAAAGTTGATTCAAAATTAATTTAAGAAAATTGATTACATATCTGATTTATCTGTCCAGCTGTTGTGTGAACTATTAAATCCTAACCACTTTACAAATAATTTATTGCCACGCTTCTTGATTACTTTTTCCACGAGGTATACGTCTGGATGTTTAACTTTGAGAAGTTCTTTTCATAGAATCCACCAGCGATAGGTTGATTTTGGTAGTCTCTGAGCTTGTGAATCACTGGATTTGTCGACATAACTTGATCCACAGTAAATATCTCTGTAGGCCAATTGATTGTATATCCTTTTTCAAAAACGTGCTTAAATTTGCTCACTGGAACTCTCCTCACAAACTTTAAACGTTGACCTCTTCTTGGATATATCTCTTAGTTTTTTGAAGCGTTGCATCAGCTCTTCTTGATCTCCAACAGGGACGTCCTTTGGTCTCATACTGAGTGTGCGATAAAATCTTTTATAGATTGATGCCTTCAGATTACTATGTGTTGAGTAGAGATTGATTCCATATCGTTGCATGAGTCTTTTAAAATGTGAATTATAAAATTCTTTGCCTTGATCTGTATGTAAATTCGTTGGTACCGTTCCTGCACAAGTATAGATTGCATTGCTAAAGTGACATCTGGTCCACTCTTGCTTATTACAGGTACAGCCCAGGCGTACTTCGAGAAAATATTTATAACGGTAAGTAAATACTTGTAGATATTATTTTCATCAGCATAGGGCAGCATTTCAACCAAATCTGCCTGTCACGTCTCGTCCATGAAACCCATTTGCACACGACGACGCGGATAGTGCTTTCTAGCAGGTTTATGCAGTTCTGTGACTACTACCAATTGCTTGTTGTCCATTCTCCAGTGCATTTAATCGGGCATCCAATTCAGCAATGACTTCAGTGTTATGGACTGATAAATCTTGTTGGTTATTAATCTGTAGATTTTTGAGCTTATCGTTTATTGACTCTTCGAGGGTACGTATCATCAAATTGTTATTGTCAATCTCTGTTCGCATAGAGGATGTCACTTGACACACTCTACGTATCTCGTTTCGTATGATGCGCTGTAAAAGTTCCAAATTGACTGCTCGGTATTGTTCTTTGGCCTCGCTAACGTTACAAAGTCTTTTTCCGTCTACGTCGTAATGACCGTTGCACAGTGGGAGGAAAAACACTTTTTTCGTTCAAAAATGTCCACAGCCTTCAATTTTGGTCCGATTTGTAATTTTTTAAAAATTAGAGTTCATTAAATTCTAATCACCAATCATAAGGCTACCATCACTGAGCTTACGCACACCATAAACCATATCCAAATACTGCTTCCTATTTTGTTTCAGCTTTCTGAGAAATTTGTTTGTTAAATACTCGTAATTATCAGCAGGTTCAGTCGTGACATCTTCTTGAAGGGTAGTTGTATCTTGTTCTTCTTCATCGTCAGCAGTCATGAATGAAGCGTTATCATCTTCCATTTCCTCCTCCTTCTCTTTATCGCCTTTCTTCAGTAGTTAATTTTGCTTAACTTCACTCTTAATTGGTTGATTCAATATGTCAAATAGTTTTTGCAATGGCATGACGATTGGCTAAAATGTTTCATTCCTTATTTGTTTAGAAGCTTCTTTACACATCTTTAGCATTTGATGTTTACTTCGAATCACCTAAATCACAGCTTTGGCGATTTGACGAAGCACTTCCTTCTCCTTGTAGAACTTTGACATATTACTGCATTGATATCTGAGTCTATACTGGCTACGTTCCATATAAATAACGCGTATTTATAGAGTATCAAAGCAGTCAATTCCTTTCCTGCATCCACCATCATTCAGATCACTATCTTTGTCTATTACAACAAATCCAAATTTTTCAGTATTCCAATATGCTAAGCACAAGTTTTGGAATTGAGTATAGGTCATGTCGACATTAACATGATTGTCATATACGTGTCTCAGATTCCTTCCATCCTGTCTGAATAGTACCAGCAGATTAGCATTATCTCTCAGGAGATGTTTGGGAATACGAGCGTAGGTCTGACACAAGTAAGAACAGTCAATATGTGCGTTCCTACCCACGCAGAAGAAGGCACGAATATTGTTCTGTTTCTCACATCCAACATCATCAAATATAACGATTGAATTTGGTTGAGCTTCACTTGGTGGTACAAGTTGCTCATGCTCACTGGATGGAAAATATTCAACATCATCTATTTTTTTAACACCTTTCACTCGTACTCTTAAATTCTATGATTGCAAATAAAAATCATTGGATTTAAATTTAATCACTTTTCTGAATAAAATTTTCTGGTGAAACACAACAATGTTACTTTAATTTCTTGAAAAATTGTGAATACTCAAAACTGCATTTCAAACGCGAACGTAAATTAAAATTGTTAAAAAATTATGAATCATGACTTAAAACTAATAATTCTGAAATAAAAGGGTCCACCTCCGATGAAAAACTTTTAATGAATCCAAAATTATACAAGCTTGTTAATTCTATTATTTCAAATAAAAATCATTGAATTTAATTCTAATTATTTTTCTTTAAAAATACCATTTTCGGTTGAAACACAACAATATAACCTCAATTTGTTGCAAAATTGTAAATATTCAGTATTCCATGTGAAACGCGAGCGTAAAGTAAAATTGTTAAAAAATTATACATCTTGTTTAAAAACAAATTACTTTACATAATAAAAATGTCTATCACCGATGAAAATCTTTTAACTGAATCCGAAATTGTGCAAGCTTGTAAATTCTATACTATCAAATAAAAGTCATGGAATTCAATTCTAATTATTTCTGTTTAAGAATACCTTTTTCTGGTGAAACACAACAACGTAACTTTAATTTGTTGAAAAAATGTAAATATTCAATATTCCATGTCAAACGCGAGCGCAGAATAAAATGGTTAAAAAATTATTAATCTTGTTTCAAAACTAATTATTCTTCTAATAAAAATGTCCATCTCCTATGAAAAACTTTTAACTGAATCCTAAATTATGCAAGTTTGTAAATTCTATTCTTTCAAATAAAAATCATTGGAGTTGAATCTAGTTATTTTTCTTTAAAAATACATTTTTCTGGTGAAACACAACAACTTAACCAAAATTTGTTGAAAAATTGTAAATATTCAATATTTCATGTCAAACGCGAGCGTAAATTATAATTGTCAGCAAATTATGAATCTTGTTTAAAAACTAATTATTTCTCTAATAAAAATGTCATATCCGATTAAAAATTGGAACTCAATCTAAAATTGTACCAGCTAGTTAATTCTATCATTTCCAATAAAAATTATTGGATTTAAATCTAATTACACAGTTTACAAAAAAAGAAAAGTTGTCTGGATCTTGGGTCAGACCATATGTTTCTTATGTATTATCTTACGCTGATTTCGAATCTATTTTCAGTTTTGCTCTATCACGTCAGAATTGTTACCGAAACCCAAAACTATGTTTAAAAAACGATTATTTTTTAAGAAATACGACAAACATAGGACAATAATGCAGGCTCACAAAAAATGAGTATACGATACGGCACAATGCCCCTAACCTTCTAACCCCCTAACAGCACGCCTAACAAACCACAGGCAGGCTCACCCACATAACCCAGGGCACAGCGAGTTTATTCGCTAGTTTTCTATGAAACATTGCTGTTTAATACTGTTAGAAGGACAAACCATCTACCCTGTGATCAACCAAGTCCACCTCAACACCCAACCCTAGCCCTTCAACTCCCTAACTAGATAAAAATCAAGACAAGGGAGTCCCCTTACCTCTCACGATCGGGGTGCTGGATTAACGTGAGTCCCCTTGCTTCTCACGATCGGAGTGCTGGATTAACGTGATTCCCCTTGCCTCTCACGATCGGGTTGCTGGATTAACGCGAGTCCCATCGCCTCTCACGACGTCTAACTCTATATCTATTTTTTCTCTTCGAAAGATAGTCTCACTGATTTTCGCTTCTGAGTTGATTTGGTATCCCTCTTAAGGGTCCAGCAGTAATCCGACAGCATATTTTTGTCCCAAAAGTCTTAGTAACAGCTCCAAGGTTTTCCGGGAATCTATCTAAATGAGAATGCAAGAAATGAACTTTCAAGCTCATTAAATATCCCGAATTTTTGAAGTTATCAAGCATATTTTTGACAATTTTTTCATACTGAGAATCCTTATTATTTCCTAAAAACTTATTGACTACTTCTCTAGAACTTCTCCAAGCCCGATCGTGAGAGGCAAGGGGACTCCCGTTTATCTAGTTAGGGCGTTGGAGGGCGAAGGTTGGGTGTTGAGGTGCACTTGGTTGATCAGAGGGTAGATGGTCTGACCTACTAAATGTATTAAACTGCTTTGTTTCATGGAAAA
Source organism: Druon quercuslanigerum (assembly GCA_010014905.2). Taxonomy (NCBI): domain Eukaryota; kingdom Metazoa; phylum Arthropoda; class Insecta; order Hymenoptera; family Cynipidae; genus Druon; species Druon quercuslanigerum. The sequence continues at coordinate 6,938 of JAAAKG020139068.1, forward strand.
TTAGCGAATAAACTCACTGTCCCCTGGGTTATGTGGGTGAGCCTGCTTGTGGTTTGTTAGGGGTGCTGTTAAGGGGTTGGAGGCCTAGGAGTGGGTCTTTAGGTGAACTTGGTTGATCAGGCGGTAGATGGTTTGACCTACTAACTGTATTAAACTGCATTGTTTCATGGAAAATTAGCGAATAAACTCACTGTCCCCTGGATTATATGGGAGAGCCTGCTTGTGATTTGTTAGGGGTGCTGTTATGGGGTTAGAAGGTTAGGGTAGGTGCTGAGGTGCACTTGGTTGGTTAATAGGTAGCGAGCGTAAAGCAAAATTGTTAAAACATTATGAATCTTGTTTAAAAACAAATTATTTTACATAACAAAAATGTTTATATCCGATGCAAATCTTTTAACTGAATGCGAAATTATGCAAGCTTGTAAATTCTATACTATTAAATGAAAATCATGGGATTCAAATATAATTATTTTTGTTTAAAAATACCTTTTTCGAGTGAAACACAAAAACGTAACTTTAATTTGTTGAAAAATTGTGAATACTCAATATTCCATGTCAAACGCGAGCATAAAATAAAATAGTTAAAAAATTATGAATCTTGTCTAAAAACTAATTATTTTTGTAATAAAAATGTATGTCTCCTATGAAAAACTTTAACTCAATCGAAAATTATGCAAACTTGTAAATTCCATTATTTCAAGTAAAAATCGTTGGATTTAAGTCTAGTTATTTTTATTTCAAAATACCATTTTCTAAAGAAACATAACAACGTAACCTAAGTTTGTTGAAAAATTTTAGATATTCAATATTCCATGTCAAGCGCGAGCGTAAATTAGAATTGTTAAAGAAGTATGAGTCTTGTTTAAAAACTAATTCATTTTCCAATAAAAATGTCTATCTGTGATAAAAAAACTTTAACTGCATCCAAACTTGTGCAAGCTTGTAAATTCTATTATTTCAAATAAAAATAATTGCACGTATAACGAAGTATTTTTCATTGAAAATACAATTTTCTGATGAAACACAACAACGTAACCTCAATTTTATGAAAATTTTTAGATATTTAATATTCCATGTCAAACGCGAGCCTAAATTATAATTATCAAGAAATAATGAATGTTGCCTAAAAACTAATTATTTTTCTAATAAAAATGTCTATCTCCGATGAAAAACTTTCACTAAATACAAAATTCTGCAAGTGAGTAACTTCTGTTATTTCAAATAAAAATCGTTGGGCTTAAATTTAGTTATTTTTCTTTCAAAATGCCATTTTCTAAAGAAACATAACAACGTAACCTCAGTTTGTTGAAAAATTTTAGATATTCAATATTCCATGTCAAACGCGAGCCTAAATTATAATTATCAAGAAATAATGAATGTTGCCTAAAAACTAATTATTTTTCTAATAAAAATGTCTATCTCCGATGAAAAACTTTCACTATATACAAAATTGTGCAAGTGAGTAAATTCTGTTATTTCAAATAAAAATCGTTGGATTTAAATTTATTTCTTTTTCTTTCAAAACACCATTTTCTAGAGAAACATTACAACGTAACCTCAATTTGTTGAAAGATTCTAAACATTTAATATTCTATGTGAAACGCAAGCGTAAATTAAAATTTTTTAAGAAGTCTGAATCTTGTTAAAAAACTAATTCTTTTTCCAATAAAAATGTCTATCTGTGGAGAAAAACTCTAACTGAATCCAAACTTTTGCAAGTTCATAAATTCGATTATTTCAAATAAAAATAATTGGATTTATATCTAATTATTTTTCTTTAAAAATACAATTTTCTGGTGAAACATAACAACGTACCTCAATTAGTTGAAAAATTTTAGATATTTATTTCTCCAATGAAAAAATTTTACCGAATCCAAACTTGTGCAAGCTGGTAAATTCTGTGATTTCAAATAAAAATCATTGCCTGACGTGAGCGCAAATTATGATTGTTAAAAATTACGAATCTTCTTTAAAAACTAATTGTTCTTCTAATAAAAATGTCCATCTCCGATGAAAAACTTTTAGCTCAACCTAAACTTGCGCAAGCTGGTAAATTATATTGTTTAAAATAAAAATCATTGAATTTAAATCTAATTATTTTTTTCCGAAAATACAATTTTCTGGTGAAACACATCAACGTAACCTTAATTTGTTTAAAAATTGGAAATATTCAATATTCCATGTTAAACGCGAGCGTAAATTAGAATAGTTGAAAAAGTATGAATCTTGTTTAAAAACTAATTCCTTTTCTAATAAAAATTTCTATCTGTGATGAAAAACTTTAACTGAATCCAAACTTCTGCAAGCTTGTAAATTCTATTATTTCAAATAAAAATGATTGTAATGGAAATTTTCAATATGCCATGCCTGACGCGAGCGTAAATTAAGATTGTTAAAAAATTAAGAATCTTGTGTAAAAACTAATTATTTTTCTAATAAAAAAGTCTATCTTCGATGAAAAACTTTAAATGAATCCAACATTATGCAAGCTTGTAAATTCTATTATTTTAAATAAAAATCATTGGATTTAAATTTAATTATTTTTCTTTCAAAATGCCATTTTCTGGTAAGATGCAACAACGTAACATTAATATGTTGAAAATTTTTAAATATTCAATACTCCATGTCAAACGTGAGCGTAATTTAAAATTGTTAAAAGATTAAGAATCTGGTTTAAAAACTGATCATTTTTTAATTAAAAATTTCCATCTCCAATGAAAAACTTTAAATGAAACAAAAATTGTGCAAGCTCGTAAATTCTATTATTTCAAATAAAAATCATTGCATTTAAATCTAATTGTTTTTCATTCGAAATACCATTTTCTGGTGTAAAAAATTAACGTAACCTTCATTGTTTGAAAAATTTTAAATACTTAATATTCCATTTCAATCGCGACCGTAAATAAAAATGGTTGAAAAATGAGAAATCTTGTTTAAAAACAATAATTTTGAAATAAAAATGTTTGTCTCTGATGAAAAACTTTAAGCGAATCCAAAATTGTGCAAACTTGTAAATTCTACTACTTAAAATTAAAATTATGGTATTTAAATCTAATTATTTTTCTTTAAAAATACCATTTTCTAGTAAATCGCAACAGCGTAACCTTAATTTGTTGAAAAATTGTAAATAATAAAAATTCTATGTGAAACCCAAGCGTTAATTAAAATCGTTAAAAAAGTATGAATCTTGTTAAAAAAATAATTATTTTTCCAATAAAAATGTCTATCTGTGATAAAAGACTTTAACTGAATTCAAATTTGTGCAAGATTGTGAATTCTATTATTTCAAATAAAAACTATTGGATTATAATCTAATAGATTTTCTTTAATAATACAATTTTCTGGTGTAACACAAGAACGTAACCTTCATTTGCTGAAAAATTGTAAATATTCAATATATCATGTAAAACGCAAGCGTAAATTAAATTTGTTAGAAGATTAAGAGTCTTGTTTAAAAACTAATAATTTTTTAAATAGAAATTTCTATCTCCAATGAAAAAATTTAACTCAATCCAAACTTGTGCAAGCTTGTGAGTTCTATTATTTAAATAAAAATTATTGGATTTAAATCTAATTATTTTTCTTTAAAAATACCATTTTCTGGTAAAACTTAGCAGCGCAACCTTAATTTGTTGAAAAATTGTAAATAATCATTATTTCATGTCAAACGCGAGCGTAAATTAAGTTTGTTAAAAAATTAAGAATCTTGTGTAAAAATTATGGAGTTTTCTAATAAAAAGGTCTATCTTCGATGAAAAAATGTAACTCAACCCAAACTTGTGCACGCTTGTAAATTCTGTTATGTCAAATAAAAATAAAAGTTTCTGACGAAACACATAAAGGTATCCTTAGTTTGTTGAAAAATGGGAAATATTCAATATTTCATGTAAAACGCGAGCGTAAATTGAAATTGTTAAACGATTGAGAATCTTGTTTAAAAGCTAATCATTTGTTAATTAAAAACTTCTATCTTCAATGAAAAAATTTAACTCAATCCAAAATTGTGCACGCTTGTAAATTCTGTTATGTCAAATAAAAATTATTAGCTTTATATCTAATTATTTTTCTTAAAAAAAATATAAAAAAATAAAAATATTCAATATTCCATGTCAAAAGTCGAGTGTAAATTAAGATTGATAAAAAATTAAGAATCTTGTTTCAAAACTGATCATTTTTTAATTAAAAATTTCCATCTGCAATGAAAAACTTTAACTGAACCCAAAATTCTGCAAGCTCGTAAATTCTTTTATTTCAAATAAAACTCATTGCATTTTAATCTAATTATTTTTCATTAAAAACACAAAAACGTGACCTCAATTTGTTAAAAAATTGGAAATATTTACTATTCCATGTCAAAGGGGAGAGTAAATTAAAAGGGTTACAAGATTAAGAATCTTTTTTAAACTAATTATTTTTTAAATAAAAATTTCTATCTCTGATGAAAAAGTTTAACTGAATCCAAACTTATGCAAGCTTGTAAATTGTACTATTTCATGTAAAAATCAATGGATTTAAATTTAGTTATTTTTCTTTACAAATACAATTTTCTGATGAAACACAAAAACCTAATCTTAATTTGTTGAAAAATTGGAAATATTCAATACTCCATGTCAAACGCGAGCGTAAATTAAAATTTTTCAAAGATTATGAATCTTGTTTAAAAACGAAGTAGTTTTCTAATAAAAAGGTTTACCTCCGATGAAAAAATATAACTAAACCCAAACTTGGGCAAGCTTGTAAATTATATTATTTCAAATAAAAATCATTGCATTCAAATCTAATTATTTTTCTTTATTTGATGAAACACAAAAACGTAACGTTAGTTTGTTGAAAAATGGTAAATATTCAATATTTCATGTCAAACGCGAGCGTAAATTAAGATTGTTAAAAAATTAAGAATCTTGTGTAAAAACTAAGTAGTTTTCTAATAAAAAGGTCTATCTCCGATGAAAAAATGTAACTCAACCCAAAATTGTGCAAGCTTGTAAATTCTATTATTTCAAATAAAAATAATTGGATTTATATCTAATTATTATTCTTTAAAAAACACAAAAACGTGACCTTAATTTGTTGAAAAATTAAAAATATTCAATATTTTATGTTGCAGTATAACTAATGAAACATCAATAACTTCATTTTATAGTTAAACAAATCAAGATAAGTGGCTTTTCTTTTATTTTTAAGAAAGAAATTGAAAATAAAAAAAATAATATGTGTGCATATGATACAAGCAGCGAGAATAAATAAGAGGAACATAATTCAGCAAAGAAGATCTACAATTTCTTTATAAATACTTTTTCTATAGGATGCTTGAAGGTAACAAAATCATTTTTTGTAAAAGATACAAGTTATGAAAAAAATTAAGGGACAAATGTTGTCCATAAAAAAAGGATCTACATATTTTGATGAATAATTTTCAGCCAGGACGATTAGATTTTCTTTTAATCACATTGAGACGGTCCGTCTTATTTTCACGAGTAAAATGGAATAATGGGGATGCGGGCGAACATTTGCATTGGTACGCCT
>JAAAKG020139069.1:0-12463 GCA_010014905.2 Druon quercuslanigerum
TTATTATCAATAAATATTGCAACACATGCCATCTTTGTAATTTTTTTCAGGGAATCGAATCATTCGAATATTTTTGTTATTCAAAACTTTTTCGCGTTTTCGAGCGCTCGGACCCTTTTCGTTTCTGGCCACTCAATTATTTTTGAAAAAGTTAAAAAATCGGCTCTCACAAATTTACATAAATTTAAATTAACTTTATTCTTTTTAATGCTTAAATCGGATAAAAATTGTTAGCTATCTATACTTATTTGCTCAGAATAACTTTTTTTCCCGCTTTTTTTCCCGCGAGAAAAGTGGTGGGGAGGAGAGGAGATGGAATTTGATTTTGAGGGGATGGCATTTAGATGAGATGGGATGGGATGAGATGAGATGGAGGATGGAGGAAGAGATTTAAAAGACCTGATTAAATACTTTTTTAAGGCCTTTTTTGTAGAATAACTATTTTTGTAGGTGTATTTTACCTACGTCTACTATTTTTTCCCCTCTTAATACATTAAAAACATTCTTTTAGAAAAATGAATGAATATGAATTTGTTACTTTATAGTGGATTTTAAAGTGCTTTGAGAGAATTTTGTGAGACTGTATGTTAATTTGTAAAAAATTGGAATTTCGATAGGTTTGCCGGATATTCAATAGTGCGCATCACTTAAATTGCGTCAGTATAGCTGTTCACGGAAATGTCAGGATTTCAGCGTATCGTCATGTCGGTACGTGATATCATCAGGGATGTTCTGTGATTCGAATCGAGTTTCGCACGATTTACCCTACATTTCCATCCACGTACTTCCTTAATCATCCCAGCTCTTGGAAATCAGTTATTACACTGTCGTTAAGCTAGACTACCATTCGAATAAACCCTTATCGAGCCTTCTTGTCCTTTAACAACCCCTCGGTCTTCTTTGAGGACCGTGCCTCTCTTTATTACATACATAACTCTTTGTCCTCTTGGCCGTTCACTGGACTATAAAGTCATTATAACAGTCTTCATCGAAGATGAATCGTTCAAGAAGTACTTTGCTTTGATTGATTCTTCCGTTACATGCTTAAATTACTGCTTAATTCGTGTTTCATTGCTACCATTAAACTCGAAATTTATTTGTGAGCCAGAGCTTCACATCTTCCTTCCTACTGTCGTTTCTGACAATTAGTTGTAATTTTCATTCAAAAAATTTCAACGTACTCCCAGGAAAATTGTTATTAAGAATTATGGAGAACATATTGAATTACGTTAATATTCTTACAACTCTGGGATATTTGATGCCATGTAATTAATGTTCAAAACATATCCTGTAGTTTTACTACATAAATTTGCTGGATATTTTCGATATATTCGTACAAGGCGAAAGTTTCTGTATTTCTGGGACATCCATAAGATATCCTGGGATTTTTTTGGGATATTCAATTGTCTAACTTTCGATATTGTAATTTTATAGATATTTCAAGTTGGGCATTTCAATATGTTTTTAGTCCTCTCACATTGGTAGTCCTCTCCTCCCTAGAGGGTGATGTAATTTATAAGAAAAATATGGTGGACCGAAAACATAACATTTTTGAAAATTGAAAATGGCCAGTGGCGAAAGTTTGCTATATTTTCTTTAAAATAAGTCTCTAATGACTTTTTTATCTAAAAAACTGTTCTGGGCGAACATATATTCCGTTCTTCAAATCACCTACATTTTTCTATTTATATAGCACACATAATTTTTATTTAAATTAAATGATTTTATTTGTTATATTTTTTTAAGTTGAATATTCACGAGTTTCTCGAATTTAAAAAGCGGATGTTAGAAATTTCTCCGTTTCTCAAAAACTCCTTAAGATTTGCATACTGCTGCAGAGTATTTTTTCAACTCCTGTTGAAAGAAATTAGGAGCTTCATACTTAAGGATTGAAATCAATTTTAAAGTGAAAACTTTCAGTGAGCTTTCAAGTTAGATCTAAATTATGATCAAATTATATTTTCTGATTTATAATTAAAACTTTAACTTTATGGATATAGTTTTGAGATACCTTAACATGATCCTAGAATATTTTACTAATAATTTTCAAATATATTATAAAATATTAGAAAACTTCTCAAGTGTACCATTTTATGATAATAGTGCTATCAAATTCAAGTACCGGGATAAAATATAGATTGCGAGCATTATTTTAAAATATGCCAAATAAATAGTGATGATTTTCCCGGTTGTTTTGCTGCAATAAAGAAGCTCGCTTGGAAGATGGAAATTGAAGAAAATGAAAAACTTAACATTGGAATTCGCATCATGAATAACTTTACTTCGCGATATAAGAATGAACTCAAGTTTATTGTTGACAATAAATATCGCATTATTAAATCTAAGCCCGCCAATCTTAATAATATATTTTGAATTTATAAAAGTGAGGTTTCTCAGCTATTCTCGTAATATTTTACTACTTTATTTGTATTTTCACAACTTTGTAAGTTAAGTGATGGATAACATTTGTCGGACGTAGCATGCCAATTGTGATGTATTTGTTTTTAAATTTTTCGCACATCTTGAAATTGAGAAAGCGAAACATAGTTACAAGACTCATGTCAGAGCCAAATCCGTTACAGTTTGGGCGACAGGTGCAGAGTGATCGAGGTAATCTGTTTTCTGCCAATTCCTCTCTCCTTCCATACTTCTTGCAGTTCGGCAAATGGAAGAGAATCTAAAATTTAAAGGAAATGGGAATTAATGACCGAAAATGTAAAATCCGGTTTACTTTACTCATTTTCATATGAATGTTCATATAAATATCAATATAACATAAAAATTATACAATGCAGATACAGTAGGGTGATCCAAAAAGTGCTTGCTTCAAAAAGTTGTAAAAGCTTTTCGATTTTTCCAAAATGTCACTCGATAAATGAAGTTGGACTTCTAGAGGAACTCGATGGGATGATTCTGTCTTTTTAAGTTAGTTTTGTTCATAATAAATGTTATTTTTTGTTTAAAAAGGCGTGCCCTTTTGCCCCATGTACGGAGCAACACCGGATGAAATTACTTTTTTCAAACGTGGTATTTTTCCAATGCGAAAATTTTTTTGTGTGTGCCGGATGAACAAATATCCCCACTTGCCTTGGTTTCTTAAAAAAGGTGTCCCAGACTCAAGTGTCGCAACTTATATAGCTGTTTAAACAAATAAAAAAGAAATCGAAAATTTTTTATCCAAAAAATCAGTTGAAGTTTTAGTATGTAAGTTATATAATGTTTAAGTTGGACCAATCAGGAGCACGGCATAAACAGCCATGCGTGCGTGAGCATGAGTCCAATGCTGTGGGAGTGACCGCCGGTTATATGTTTGGAACCATTTCCCAAAATTTTAGCACACTATTTTCATTTTTCTAACTATATAGCCGTCGAATATACCTTCTATCTTTAATAGAAGTCCTGAATGATGGTCCCAATAATTTTTGATTCCTTTGTTTGGTCGAATAAAAAAAGATAATTTAAAAGTTTAGATACAGGGGTATTGATTTGTGACTCATATTTCGATAAGATGAAAAAGCTAGAGTTAAAAAAAAAAAAAGATTTCTTTGGCCACCTTAAAATGCAATACAAATTGATGTTGAATTAGAAGGGAAATTTTTGTTTGCAAATAATACCTTGAAACTTATCTTGCGTATGTTTGCCTCGTAAAATAGTCAAATACGAAGACAAGTGAGGGGTTTCCGATAACAGAGTAGATAAATGTATGTACGCACGCATATTATTTTTGCGACCTTTTATCTCTGTTGATACAAGTAAGCTTTATGTTAATTTTTAGAGTTAAAACTTCCAGTGCTCTATTCTTTTATCATGTTTTAGGAATTTGTTTTGAAAGAAGAATTGCAATGAAAGTTTTTTTTTCTAAAAAAAATTTGTGGAACTAAAAAAAATTAATATGTAAAATGAAACAAATATCTTGTATGGATTAATTTATAATTCTTCATTAGAAGGGTTCGTCGGGTAAAAGCGCCAAATTTGGTGTCAAAATCCATGTTCAATATTTTTTTTGAAATCATGTCTTCTTTTTTTGTACTCTTTTCACGGACCAGTAAGGCTAAGTGAAAATTTGCTAATACTTTATTTAAATTCTAAAGTCAAAAAAAAGTAATGCATCTTTTTCTGTGGAAAGAAAATAGATGAAAATTCAATTATTTTATTGAAAATTCCTGTATTTTTCTGTAAATTCTTTTTTTTTGTATACCCTCAATCTTGTTGATCTAAAATGTATGCTTTCTGGTTGAAAGTGCTACTTTTTGATTAAAGAATAATATTTTTTGATTGAGAATTTGACTATTTTGTTGATAATTCGTTTTTTTATGTAGGGAAATCAACTACTTGGTTTGAAGTTAAACTACTTTGAAAAAAATTAATTTTTTGTTTGTTGAGGATTCATCATTTTAATCGAAAATTTAACTATTTTGTAGCAAATCGGCCTTTTTGGCTTGAAAATTCAATAACTTGATACTAAATTAAACTTTCAAATTAGAAATTAACTTCTTGTTGAAAAATCAAATTTGCGGGTTGAAAATTCAACTGTTTTGTAGATATTTCGTCTTTTTGGCTTTAAAATTCAACAATTTTATTGATAATTTATGTATATTTTTGAAAATCAGTCTTTTTCGGTAGAATATAAATGTCCTAGGTGGAAAAATAATATTTTTGGTTGAAAACTCCACGACTTGTATACAAGTTGAACTATTTTGCTAAAAATGGATTATTTTAAAGATTCACTTCTTTGGTTGAAATTTTATTTGTTCCGTTGAAAGTTAATTTTTGATCTCAAAATATAACTATTTCATTTTTGTGGCAAATTCATCCTTCTTGAAATGTAAGTTCAACTGTTTGGTCGAAAATTCGTGTATTTTCTTGAAAATTCGTCTTTTTGGTTAAGAAATTAATCTTGTTTGTTGAAAATTCATTTTTCGGATTGAGGATTCAGCTCTGTGGATAAAAATTTATTTTTTTCGTTCATATCAACTTGCCGCAAATGCATTTTTTCTGGACATTTATGTTTTTACACTTAAAATTTCAAGATTTCATTTTTGATTCAAAAATTTATTTTTTAGTTGAAAATTAAACTCTTTGGTCGAAAATTCAACTATTTTGATCAAACAGGAACTTTTCTTTTAAAAATTCAAACTTTTGAGTTTCAACTGTTTCTAGTTAAAATTTAACCTTTTTTAATTAAAAATTCAAATATTTGGTGGAAAATGTGTCTTTGTGGGTTGAAAGTTCAATTATTTTGATAGATTCATCTTTTTTCATAAGCCCATTTAGGACAAAACGTCCATTTTTCCAACACTTTTTTCGGCGAAATTTTCTGTTGCGAAATAGATTGTTAAAAAATTTCATACGATTGAATTCTGATATAAAATTTTCTAATCTTTCGTAATACGTCATCAGAACTCCAACGTAATGCAAACTAAAACAATTATATTTGCTTATTTAAGAAAAAATACGTTTTTTTCGTTGCAACAAATCTTTATTTAATTATTTTCGTCCTGATTTTGTAGAGATAAACCTCTAAAAATTAACCTTCTTGCTTCCATGAACTCTATGCTTTAAAATCTATAGGTTAGTTTCCCGAAATTAAAAATGGCAATGTATAATATGGCGGCTAAAACCAAATTTTTTTTGCTATTCCTATTTCCCGTATGGGAGAAATATTTTCAAATAAATTCTTATAAATGCATGTATGTAACAGCTTCAAATTTCAACAATTTAGTTATTAATTGAAGTGTTTGTTTAAAAAATAATTCATTTTGTTGACAATCCGTCTTTTTAGGTTCAAAATTCATCTCTTCTGTTTCATATTGCAATTAATATATATTAATTTTGTATAGAAGAATTTTTTAAAAAATCAACCTATTTTCCTTCTTTTAAGGGCTATTTGGGCCATTTAATTTAAATTCTGGAAAAGGAGTGGGGGGGGGGGGTGATAACTCAAAATATATCAATATAACCGGCCAATGCCTCGAAATGTTTTTGTAATTTTTTGCTTGAAATAAAATACTTGAAAGTTAGAAACTTTTGGTCTACTTTTTAAATTAGTGGAGTGGTAGAAATAACAATAAACATAAATAAAATAATAATTAAGAAAAATAAAATACACAATATTTTTTTGAAGATATCATTAGGTTTATTGAATACTGGAATCGCATTTTATTTTGAGACAAGGCGCTAACACTTTGCGGCCAACCTGTGAAGCCAGTGGTTCAGCTTTTAATAGCACATTGCAACTTTGGAACAGACGCCTTATGTATACATATAGAACGCCTGAAAACTCCGACTGGCTAGACGGCAGGTCTACCATTCGTAACATTTTTTTTCTATTAAAAATAGTACACAATTAAACGAATTAAATTCAATGTTTGAACAAATATTTTACGAAAATTGTCCAAAAAGGAAGCGGCGTACAATAACAAAAAAAGTTAATTTATGATCTTGTTTACAAATACAGATTTTACTAATTGGGCTCATTTTTTCTGCCAAAAACGTAATTTATTATTTATTCAAAATCTACGAGCTGTGATATATTTAAGGTGCTATTTAGATTTTATATTATTATTTAATATGTATAGCTCGTAGATTTTGAATAAATAATAAATTACGTTTTTGACAGAAAAAATGAGCCCAATTAGTAAAATCTGTATTTGTAAACAAGATCATAAATTACCTTTTTTTGTTATTGTATGCCACTTCATTTTTTTAATAATTTTCGTAAAATATTGGTTCAAAAATTGAATTAAATTCGTTTCATTTTGTACTATTTTTAATAGAAAAAAAGTGTTACGAATGGTAGACCTGCCGTCTAGTCAGTCGGAGTTTTCAGGCGTTCTATATGTATACATAAGGCGTTTGTTCCAAAGTTGCAATATATATATAAATTAACCAGAAATTCTATTTAAAACAATCACAATTGTGAGAACTTTAACCAGAAAAAATATTAAGGGCATATTTAACCAGAATTCTACTTGATTTAAAAAGTAATTTTTTTGAGTGAATGATACAAGAATTGTTACCCTGTTTCAATTACCCTGTTAAATTCTAATTCTTACATACTTAAAAAATAATCTAGAATAATTTATTATTATTATATATTTTTTTTCTGGTTAAAGATCTCAGAATTGTGATTTTTTAAATTGGTATTTCTGGGTAATTTAACCAGAATTCTGATTACACGAATCAATTTGCATTTTATTTGCGATTTTAAATCATAAATGTAGGTAATACATGAGTGAAAGTAATTTTCCATAATGATTTTCACTAGAAATGTTCAACCTGGCTGATAAATCAGGAAATTACATGACTTTTGTGAAAGGTTTATGATGCCTATTTGGGACAGGGAATAAATGAAAGAAATATAATTAAAAATTCACGTTAGGAATTACAATCATCCTGTTTGAGAACACAGAATTTTCTAAAAGAATTATAAGTCTAAGATGGAGCCGGATATTTTCATTACAAAAATATAATTTTCATTTTAAAGCTACTTTCGAATAGAAAATGTTGTTTAGAATTGTAATTTGGCCTTTAGGACACACAGAGTCTGTAAATACTTATAATTTGATCGGGAAAAGGCAACTTTTTTACATAAAACTTCGGGACAAAATTTTAATTCTTATTGATAAAAAGAAAATTAAAAAAATTTAAAATCTTAGAACAAAGGGTTTATTAAATTTTTAAATTACAATAGAAAATGTTGTAAATAAATATATTTCTGCATTGTAACTGGGAGACAGGACATTTTTAAAAAGAATTATAATTTAGACTTTCAGACATAGAATTGGAACAGAGAATTTTTGCCTCTGAATGGGAATTTCAAAAAAGATTTAAAAATCAAAATCACTATTTAACATTGAAAAAAAATCCACTTATAAGATGAAGTGTTTGCGAATTGAGGACAGAAAAGTTTAATTAAAAAAGTTATCCTGGTTCAAGAAACTGGATGTCGAAATTGACAATCTTAAAGCGGCATAAACTGAAATTCCAGCAGACTTAAGTATGGATAACCAAACTTTAATATAAAAAATTTAGCCAATTTAAAAAAACTCTACCAAGAGTTTTAATATTAAAATTTCATAGGTTTTTAAAATAGCTTTGGAAAGCAATTAAAAGTCGTATTTTCAATTAAAAAAATAAAATCATTAATGCGATATATGGGATTACTAAGTAATAATAAATATTGTATGATTTAAAATTATTATTCTGTCCGATTAAATCAAAATTGACTTTTTTATTTTTTATTCTATGATTATAATTTAAAAAAATATCAATTGTAAAAGGTTCAAGAAATATTGCTGTTTAAAAATTTTCACTAAATTTCAACTTGCATTTTGTTAATTGGAAAAAAAATGTATTGTATTAAAAAATAAAGTTTTGAAAAAATTCTTGTACTACCGCCTATTGGATTTTTAAAGAATCTTTTATCCAATTAACACATTTCAGATACAAATTTTGACTATCGAGTTCTGTACTGCCAACTTTTAGTTCGCTTTCACAATTCCCTATTTCAAATAAAAAATATTTCACATTTTAAAAAATGTTTAGAAATCTCTCAAAATTTTTAATAATAATTTCAAATTAATAAAATGTTGTATACTTTTTTAATTTACTGGGGAATATTAACAACTGATTGGGAACAAACCGGGAAATAAAAATGACCCATGGATTATACACCCTGATTATATTTATTATAGAGCCAAATAAAAATATGCAATTTTCAAAGGAAATTATACAATTATTGATTTGAGAAAGTAAATCACTCTGTTGAAACTATTTTAATTATTTACGCTAAATTTAAAAAAACAATAAAAAATCTTTAAAAAGACGTGGCTTCTTCGCAAACAAATTTGAAGATGAAAATTTCCAAAATTCGATCTGTCCCTTTTCAGAAAAAGTTCATTTTCATTCTGGATTCCTGTGGATTACAGAATTTTTTCTAGACTGACACTGTAAGTTTGAATTGTAGCCATTATGTATAGGATACCAAAGAATTATAATAAAAAATATAATAATAGATGTAACCAACATTAAGAATGTTCCTTTTTAAGAAAAAGATGTGTTTTTCAATAATTAAACACTAAAATGGATTAAGAAAAAAAGTTCTAGATGGATTGATGTATTCTATTTATAAAATCAAAAAATTGAGAAACGGAAGGTGATATTTATAAAAACATAAAAGAAACCTTTTTTTAAAAACCCTACCTTATTTATTGCTTATTTCTATTGTCTCTGGACAACATGTGAAGAACTAGTGTGCTTTTAAGATCTAAAGAATTTTTTCTTTTGAAATTAGAGAATGTCTTCTTTTTTCTTCTGCCTTAAACTCTGATAAGTCTTTAAGCCATGCTAACCCCTCATGGAAAAGTATGTGAAAATATTTTGTGATGAATGGGAATTCGTATTTTATTATGAGGGGCACGTCTGTATAAATTTCTTTAACTACAACTTTATAGTACTAGCAGTGAGTTATCACCGGTAGTTCTTTTAGTGTTGTTTATTTTTTCGAAAAGACGAATGTGAACTAAGCTAATGTTTAATTCTTCTCTTGTGGAAACACCCTGTTGACATAACAAACTTTTTCGTTTATTTTTTCACACGGCTCAGTGTGAGTCATGATTTTGAGGTGTGTCGGCAAGTCATTACATCCTGAAATTCCTACGGATCTGTGAGTAATTCTCTTTTAAACTGCAAAGTCGAAGATACTATTTGCGTACATTTGAGTCGATGGTATTTGTGGAGTGCGCTAAAGCGTGGCTTTTCTAAAAATAAAGTTTTGATCTGGCGTGCTTCGATCGTCCCCACCTTCATATTTTCTTTCATGTAAAAAACATAAAATCCTTATTATTATTATTATTTATAAATAAAATTTTGTTTCGAATTAATTAAATTAAGAATGGCCTAAGGGAACTTTATTAATTACTTCAGAATGATTTTTTGAAATATTAGAGCTCCTCCCATTCTATTGTAAGTACACGTAAGATTTTTGAATAAAATATATCAATTATTTTTACTGTGAACGAGAATTCTAATTATTTTAAAAGATTTAAAAAATTTTAAGGTATTTTAAAGGAATACAAAGTATTTCAAAAATTAGAAAATTTTGAGGATTTCAACGAAATTCCCAAAGCCTTCTAGGAATTCAAGATATCTCAGGGAATTTCAAGAGGTCTCACAGATTTCCAATGACATTGAAAAAATTTTTAAGAGTATTCAGAAAGGACCTAGGGGAAATTCAGAGAGAATTCCAATTTTTTCAAGGGTTGTTACAAGATTTTAAGGAACTTCAATAAGTTCAGTCAGATCACCAGACATTCAAATGGATTTCAGAAGATTTCAAGAAAGATCGATAGATTTCAAATGATTTTGAGGGAATTAAGAACGATTAAAAAGGGATTTTAACAGATTTTAAAATTCTTCATAATAAGCTACGAGATTTAACCCTTAAACTGCCAAAACGCCACGACCGGTACACTGCTCTTCGAAGGCCAATAACTAAGACTGTTCGACACTAGAAAAAATTGAGATATATATATTTTCATTGCTTAGAATCTCCTCTTTCCGAAGGTGCCAATAAAATTCCTCAAAAGATTTATTTATTATTCCAAAATGCAGTTTAAACAAAAAAAGTGATTTTTCGTGCCTATTTTTTTGGGATCCTTTTTTGAAAGTTTTTTGAGTCTGTAATTATTCTGGGACCCCACTAACTGGTCGAATAAATGTCTAAACTTTAAGAATCTATGGTTCAAAGATCGATTTTTCGTTTTAGTATTTTCAAAATAGCGTCTTAATAGAATTTTTTTTGTGAAAACATTCATGAATTTTTTCTCAATAAACGATGCTCTTTTCGAAAAAATTTGTAGAGTAAAAAGTCCTTGTAATTAGCCAATGAATACCGCTGAATTTTCCCGAAGCGTTTTGAGCACTTTTTTTAATTTTGCATATGAAAAATTTGTACAAAATTCAAAATTTTGCTCAAAACGCTTCGGAAAAATTCAAGCGTATTCCTTAGTTGATTACAACAACTTTTTATTCTTGAGAATTTTTCCGAAAAGTGCTCAAAACGTTTCGGGAAAATTTAGGCGTATTCCTTGGCTAATTACAAGAACTTTTTACTCTTGACAATTTTTTCGAAAAGAGCATCGTATATTGTAAAAAAATTCATGAATGTTTTCACAAAAATTTTGCTATTAAGACGCCAGTTTGAAAATACTAAAACGAAAAATCGATCTTTGAACCATGGATTCTCAAAGTTTAGACCTTTATTCCACCGGTTAGTGGGGTTCCAGAATAATTACAGACTCAAGAAACTTTGGAAAATGAATAAAAAAAAATAGGCACGAAAAATCACATTTGTTTTGCTTAAACTGAATTTTGGAATAATCAATAAATTTTTTGAGGAATTTTATTGGCGCCATCAGAAAGAGGAGATCTTAAGCAATAAAAATATATGTATCTCAATTTTTTCTAGTGTCGAATAGTCTTAGTTATTGGCCTTTGAAGACCAGGGTACCGATAGTGGCGTTTTGGCAGTTTAAGGGTTAAAAAGACTTCATGTAATATTTTAGTATTTTTAGGAATTTGAACTTTGAAGACATTTTAAGGAATTTCAAAAGATTTTCAAACATTTCAAAGGATTTAAAGTGATTTAAAAGATTCCAAAGTATATCAACGGTTTTTACAGGATTTTATAAGTTTTATAAGATTTCAAAAGAATGAGTGAAATTTCAAATGATTTTTGAATATTATAAAGGATTTTAAGGAAGTTCGAACATTTTTAATGGCGTTTGAAAGATTTTAATAGATTTTAATATATTATGAGGGATTTCAAGAGATTTGAAAGGGATTTCAAGATTTCATGGTATCTAGTATTATTTCGAACCATTTAACGGAATTTCTAGAATTTTAACTAATTTTGAGAGATTTTAAGAAATTTCCAAAGATTTTAAAAGATTCTAAAGACGTTTCAAAAAAAATTTTAACATTTCAATAGATTCTAAAGTATATCTACGGATTTGAAATGATTTTGTAAGACTTAAAACGGTTTAAAGGAATTTTAAAGAATTTAAAAGAATTTTGAGAAATTTTAATGGATTTGAAGATATTGATGAATTTCAAAGGTATTACAAAGATTTCAAAGGATCTCGCAAATTTTCGAAATATTTCATAGAATTTCAAGGATTTTCACCAATTTTCAGAGTTTTGTACGAATCTTTGGAGTTCAAAGGACTTTAAAGAATTTTTTAAAGATTAAAAAAATGTTAAGAAGTTTGTAAAAATTGAAAAAGAATTCACAGGGTTACTCGAGTCGAAATATAGGTCCTTTTTATATTCTCCATGGTATTGAAAGAATTTTGTTTTGGATCTCCTTAATACTCATCACCTTTTTTTATTCTCTTAGGTCTTATTTAGTACAATTTTAATCTTCTTTGAGGCCTTCCATAAACCATGAGGTTTCTGTAGC
>JAAAKG020139070.1:0-12463 GCA_010014905.2 Druon quercuslanigerum
ACTTGCGAAAATTAACTTTTGGACTACCTGATCAAATTTCTGTAAAAATTCACATTTGGTTTAACAGATTGTTCTCCCAGGTTTTCTTCTCAATTATTTTACATTTAATTTTTTTGTTCGATAGGGAAAATCTTCATTTTTCAGGATTGATAAAACCCGAAAAATCGATTTTTTGTTTCTAAAGTTGGTTTCTCCGTTCCACGTCACATATGCTCTTTATGTCAAAAAATAACATTTCGCTCCACGTCACATATACTTTTTTCTAAATCGGTAAATATGAATAAAAAAAACTTATAGTACAATATGAATAGCCAAAATTCACTCTTATTCTAATTCTAATGAAATTTCTGTTTGTAACGCAATAAATTGTGAAAAATTCACTTTTGGTTCAACATATTTTTCCCATGGACATTCTTCTCCATTATTTTACATTTGATTTTTTATTTGATATGGAAAATCTTCATTATTCAAAATAAATAAAAACCGAAAAATCAATATTTTGTTCCTAAAGCTGGTTTCTTCGTTCCACGTCACGTATGCTTTTTTTCTAAATCGGCAAATGTGAAACAAGAAACTTATAGCACAATGAATAGCCAAAATTCACTTTTAGACAAACAGGTCAAATTACTGCTTATAACGCAATAAATTGTAAAAATTAAATTTTGGTATAACTGATAAAATTTCTGTTTGTAACGCAATAAATTGCGAAAAATTCACTTTTGTTTGAATATTTTTTTCCCCTGGACATTCTTCTCAATTACTTTACATTTTATATTTTTTCATCGATATGAAAAATTTTTATTATTCAGATCAATAGAAACCGAAAACTAAACTTTTTGGTCCTAAAGCTGTTTTATTTGTTCTACGTCACATATGATATTTTATTACATTTGTAAATACAAAAAACGAACTTTAACGAAATTTGCGAAAATTTACTTCTTGTCTAAGAGATCAAATTTCTCCTGGACTTTCGACAATGAAAATATAAATAATTTAGAATCAATAAAAACTGAAAATTCTATTTGTTGGCCCATCCTTCGTTCCACGTCACATATTCTTTTTTTGGTAAAAAAACAAACAAACTAACAACGAAACAAATTGCGAAAATTAACTTTTAGGTCTAAATGATCAAATTTCTGCTGGAATTTCGTCTCAGTTCTATTACGCTTGGATTTTTTTTAGTGCGAATTGTTCTAACGCAACATCTTCGAAATCCCGTCCACTCTAATCGCACTGAAGAAAGTGATTAGTCGATCCAACTATATAATTATTATGATATGATACTGCCACTTTATTAGTTGGTACTACTATTTTATTAGTCGACACAACAATTCCATTGGTTGCAGCGACTATTCAGTTAGTAACAGCAACTAATTAAATGGTTGCCCCAACTAACCATTTTTTCAGTGTTTCACGTAGTTTTTACATGACCCCTAAAAGTTTTAACAAATAAATTCTGATTTCTTACCATTATCTCGGTAATCGAGAAGACGTTTATTGAACATTTGCAAGTATTTTGAATTTCTGGGGAAAGCCAGTCCATATCCGGTCATAGCATACCAAGAACCAACTGTTAAAAGTCGACAGTCTTGATCCTGTGCGACGAGGTAATCAAGGACCGTGCCGTCATAAAAGAAGGCATCCAATTCCCTGCAAATTGAGATCGTCAGTGATAAAGCCTTGGACGAGTTTGTTCGATTAGAGTTCAAGAAACCGAAAGTAATCGAACAATCACTCATTTACAGACGAATAGACACTTAATCAGAAGAGATCATAGAAAAACATCGAGCTTATTTTATGTAAGAAAATTCGACGAAAATTGTCTGAAGTAAAAAAAAAGTATTGTAGGAAATTAGGTATTTATATTAATACTAGAATCTATAAATACCATTTTTTTAGAAAAAAATCGTGTTCTTTGCGAACATTTTGTTGTGGATTTTACAGAAAATGTAATATGATTGTAGAATATTGCAAATAATTTACAGAAATTTTCTTAATGTAGCATTATTCACATTTAAGTGATAATTTGGAAAGGGAAAACTTTGCATGATACATCCATTTTTTCTTATACAAAATTTAAATTAATTACATTTTAATAATTTTGAATATGTTTCCGATTTTGTGAAATAATTGTTTTAATCTTCGAAATTGTATGTGAACATTATTTAAATTTTTATGCAGTAGACTTAAACGGTTATTAATACTTTATACCTTCAGAAAAATGTAATACCACAATTATTTTAATGTTTCAATGGAAATAACTTATCTATGCTATAAAATAAAATTTAAAAAAAAAAGTTTTTTAATGCACAATGACTGAATTTAAATTGTTTTCAATTAAGAAAAATAAACTGATTACTTACATGAAAGTTATGCAATTAAAGATTTGCCTATTCTTGTTATAATAAATATCTAGTTTTTGACAGAGTTTATAACTTTTTCAATAAATAAAAAATATAATAATTTTTTGCAAAGTTATGGATTTTTAATTTTTAATAAGTATACATATTTTAATTTTTTCTGGAATTACTTTAAAAGCTTATTAATAAATAAAATTTAAGAAAAGAACATTTCAAATTGAAAAAAAAAATTATTTAAATATTCGAATGAAAATCGTTTTTTAACTATCTTAATATTGTAAAGTGATCAATAAATATTATTAACTGATTAAATCTTTTCACAATGTTAAATTACATAAAGACTAAATTTTTATTTTTTTAAATTAAGTAAATAAATCTATTCTTTACTTTAAGGTTTAAGTAATTGAACATGGGTAATAATTTGTACAATAAAAGTTTATTTATATTGAAAAACCGCCTATTTCAGTTACATAAATTTTCAAATCTGTCTGATGTTACAAAATCAGTCTCTGATTAAAAATTTAAAAAATAAAGGAACACATATTTTAATTTTTTCAGGAATTAGTTTAAAAGGTTATTAATAATAAAAATTTTTATGAAAATATAAAGTAACATTTAATAGAACGCTTCAACGAAAACAATAATTGATGCTTTTTTATATTTTAAACTGATTAATTATTATTAGATGCTTAACTTTTTTTACAATATTAAAATACATTTAAATTGTAAACAATTCCTCAATATTGTAAGATAATTTTTTTTCTTTGATTTTGCGACTATACTATCATTACTGAAATTTTTTACATTTTTAAAAGGATAAGTAAAATTAAATTATGGAAACTAATTATTTTGAAGAATTCGAAAAAAAATTTATGATCTTCTTAATAATTTTAATAGATTTTAAAATGAAATTTTTTAAGGACATTAAAAAATAAAAAAAATAAATTAAACCATCAAATTCCATAAATATTGCGAAGATTTAAGGAGAATATTAAAGATTTTTAAAACGTAGAAAATTAAAAAAAAACATTTTTATAAATTTCCGGAAATTTTTGGGTAATTTTTGGTCATTTAACAGGCGAATATGGTAAACTACCATCATTTATCAAAAATTCAATTTAAAAAATTCTATAAATTTTGGAAATTTTTGGTTATTTATGGTAATTTTACATGTAAATATGTTGTATTTCCATAAATGATTAAAAACTCAATTTTGAACATTTTTATAAATTTTCAGAAATTTTTTGGTAATTTACGGTAATTTTACAGGTAAACGTGTTACATTACCAACAATTATACAAAATTTGATTTGAAAAGTGTATAAATTTGAGGAAATTTTCCGCCATTTATGGTAGTTTTACAGTGAAATATGGGATATAATAAATCAAAAATTTAATTTTAAACATTTTTATAAATCTCCGGAAATTTATGAAATTTTCTGTCACATATGGTAATTTTACAGGTATATATGGTAACATACCATAAACTATTATTTTGTAAAATCCTGTATAATAAATTTTTTCCCATTTTACATTTTATGCGGACACATCTGAAATTTTTCAAAACCTTTTCTAATTTTCTTCAAGTTCCTAGGAAATTGTACAAGATTTTTTGGTAATTTTTTAACATTTTCAATAATTTTTTAAAATTTTAAGAAAAATTCGATTCTTTTTAAAATATTTCTTTTAAATTTAAGACGCTTCGCATAGATTAAAAATATTTTAAACCTTGGAAGCATATCTGAAAATTTATCCAATATTTAGTATTTCTGCGTATGAAATATTCAAAATTCTTACTAAATTGTTTAATGAAATTTATTAAATTTATATTTCTAAATTTCTAAAAAAACTGCTTATACTTCTTTCCTTGTAAGTGATTTCAAAATTTTTGTGATTAAAAAAATATTAAAAGAGCATTGTTTTGTTACATCAAAATTAAATATAAATAATATGAACTTATATTTATTTCTTTAATTTATAAGATAAATAAAATATGTACTTGAAATTTTTGTTTAAATTTTTTTTTTTCAATTATTCCTTTGTCAGAAAATTAATTGTTTAGTTTTAAGTTTTATTTCAGTCGTTGAAAATTAATTTGTTTAACTGAAAATTAAACTTTTTTATTTTTCGTCAAAACAAATTTTTGTTTGATAGACATTTAATCCTTTTAGTTACAAATTTATTTATTTAGTTAAATATTTATTCCTGCAACTTAAAATGAAAGAATTCTAATTTTAGTGAAAAATGTATTTTTTTGTTTAAGTTTTTTTAATAATAAAAGATGCTTTATTTTAATTAAAACTTCATTTCTGTATTTAAAAATTAAACACATTTTTTTTAATAATTTTTTTTTCGTTAAAAATATTTTTTACTAAAAATATTGATATTCAATTTTCGTTAGAAGATTATTTTTTTTACGTTTGAAATTAATTTACTTTGTTGAAAAATCTTCTTTCTTCATAAAAAATTCAATGATTTTGCCAGAAAATACAAATTATTGTATTTTTAATTAACCTTTAACTTTTTAACTTAAAAATGCCTCTTTATGACTCCAAACTTAATATTTTGGATGAGATTTTTTTCATTATTGATTGAAAAATCTTTCTTGGTTGAAAACTCTATTTTTTGTTGAAAATATGCATTTTTGGTCAGTTCAATTATCCAAAAAAATTTAAAATTTGTTTCACTGCCCTTTAACTAAAAAAATTGAATTTTTTAAAAAATGATTAGAAAAAGTGTAAAAAAAATATAGAAAATTTCTCGGTCCAAGTAAAAATTATGATTCTTGAACAAAATCCCTTTTTCAAAAAAAAATTATAATTCCCACTTAAAATCTAATGTTTCAGATCTAAATTGAAATTTTGTTTCCAAAATTTTCTGATCCAGCTGAAAATGTCCATTATGTTTGAAAACTTAACTTTTCAATTTAAAATAGTCATTTAAAAAAAGGAACGGTTGCAATATGGAATAATAATAAATTTATGTTAAAATTTATTTTCTGAGATTTTAATTTTAATTTTGTCTTTAAAACTCTTTTATCCCATTTAGAATCCCATAAAATATCTTAAACCAACTAAAAATTATCATTATTTTCGAAAACTAAATATTTTAATTTAAAAAATTTTCATTGTTTAATTGCTCAACTTTAATTTGAATTAAATTTAATTTTTTAAGTTTCTGATCCAATGTAGTATTTGATATAATTTCTTCCCAACATTTTCTAGTAAAACTAAAATTATAATTTTTTTACAAAATTTACTGTTGCTAGTCAGAATTCATATTACTGAAAATATTAATTCTTTCGAAAAATTCTATGAGGAATCATGAAATTATAATTTAAAAAAAATTCCATTAAACAAGTAAAAATTTAACTTTTTCGAAAATTCGTTTCCTATATTAATATAAATACATTAATTCCTATAATACGTTTTTTTAAAAGAAAGAATAAAAATTGAAATTTTTTCAACTTATAAATCACATTCCATTGACAGTTTGCAAGAGAGCTTAAACTTAAATTACAGAGATCAAGAAGGTGAAATGTTGGAAATGAACTTTCAGAACTCTTCCACATAATCTGTTCTGGCGAATAACAACAGCCCAGAAACTTGATTGCAGTTGAGCAAAGTTTGGCGAGAGCTAATTCGTAATTTAAATTTCCAGAGGGAATAGGAAAGCGGATAAGAATGGTCCTTTGAAGAAAAATCAGGATCGCTAATGTAGTTCCTTCATGTAGAAGACTTACCTATTGTCAACAGACTCTATGCCTTTGGCAACGTTCGTTCTATTGAACATTTTCATGTATGCATGCATTTCTTTGAAATATTTCGCGAGGGCACTGTCTGTGTGAGTAAAAGGTACAGTGCCGAATCTGAACATTGGTTTGTGGGACCATGGTTTTGCGAGCCTAGGATCATCCACTCCTGAAAACTCGAAATATTCCTCTCTCGTTATCATGAAGGCTGCTAGGTTGGCAGTGTATATGGCAAGAAAAACTACGGCGAACATGGCCCAAACATTCGTCATGAATCTGAAAAAAATTATTATTATATGTGTTAATCAATATAAAGGAAGGTAAAATTACAGAGTTAGGCAACATGAGAAATTTCAAGAGTGAAGTGCTATATGATACAGATGGGATACTAGACGCTTTGAGAGACTCTTTTATTGAATTATTGGGAAGTAAAGGTACACGGCACTACTACAGCTGGTAGTGTATTAGGTAAGAAAAACTAGGGCAAATATGGCTCAGGCATTATCAATGAATTTTAAAAATTCTTATTTAATTAAAATTATATTTATTAAAATAGGAAAGTGAGGATAAAATTTGAATAGTGAAAAGAAAATAATGCAAAAAGACAAGGCAGTAAGCAAGAAACTGTCTTACAAAAGGGCGTTAATTAATATAAAGCGAGGTAAAAGTACAGAGCTAGGTACAATGAGAAAAAGCAAGAGGGAAATGCTATGTGATACATATATGATACTAGATAATTTGATAGACTTTAAAAAAATTCTTATCAGATGTATCTATAGGGCATCACAACAGTTGGCAGTCTATACGGCAACAAATATTAAGGAGAAAATGAACCAAACATTGGCCATGAATCTAAAAAGAACAGTTAATAAATTTGAATTATATTTAATGAAGTAGGAGCGTGAGGATAAAATCAGAACATAGTTAGAACATAAAACTCAAAACGACTTTGCAGAAAGTAAGAAATAGTTTTGTAAATAGGTGTTGATCAATTTTACAGGAGGTAAAAGTACAGAGTGAGGCAACATGAGAAATGCGAAGGTTGAAAAGCTATATGATGCAGGCGGGATACTAGAACCTTTAGGTGCCTCTTTTGAGAAATTATAATGTGAACATGACCCAAATATTGCACAAAAAACTAAAAATTGTTTTTAAGTTTAAATTATATTTAAAAAAATAGGAAAGTAAAAATAAAAGAATTAAAAAAATAAGAGATAATGTGAAATATAACTTTGCAGGAAGCCAGAAACTGCTTATAAATGGGTGTTGATCAGTATAAAGCAAGGTAAATATACAGAGTAAGGCAAAATGAGAAATAGCCAGGGTGAAATGCTATATGATAAAGACGCGATAATAGATGCCTAGAGAGACTCTATTAAGAAATTACTGGGGGTTTATTCTTTTGGGCACAACATAATCCTAACAATCGTCAGGAATTTGAGGAAAATTTTTCAAACATTTGGATTACATATAATGAAATAGTAAAGTAAATAAGTATAAGGGACCGTACTTAAATTACGTAACAGCTCAAAGTGGGGGGGGGGGTAGATACTCTGTGTAAATTTGTTACAGTTCCATTGTTAAAGGGGGAGGGAGGGGTTTGGGGATAGCCGAAAATGCGTTACGTAATTTAAGTACGGCCCCTAATATCAGAACAGAAGAAGAAAAAAAATGCAAAGAGATTTTGCAAGAAGCAAGAGAGTCGTTTAGGAATAAGCACTAATCAATATTAAGGGAGGTAAAATTACAGAGTTAGGTAACATGTGAAACAGTAGGGAAGAAATACAGTATGATACAGGCGGGATACTAGACGCTTTAAGAGACTATTTCAAGAAATTATTAAGAATTGCAGCTACGGAGAACATAGCTCAAAAATTTGAAATAAATCTAAAAAAACATTTTTTTTAATTGACTTTTTATAATAAACTAGGAAACTAAAGGTAAAATTAAAGCAGAATAAGAGAAAAAAATGAAGAACGACTTTGCAGGAAGAAAGAAACAGTTTTATAACAGGGAGTTTAACAATATGAAGCTAGGTAAATTTGCAGAGTTAGGCAAAATGAGAAACATCAAGAGTGAAATAGTATATGCTGCAAATAGGATACGAGGTTCCTAGAGAGACTCTTAAGGAACTATTGGAAAATTAAGGTAGAGGGCACCACAACAGTTGTTAGTGTATAAGGCACGACAATCTACGGCGAACATGAGCAAAACATTCATCATAAAGCTAAAAAAGATAGTTATTAAATTTAAATTTCATTAAATAAAGTAGGAAAGTAAAGATAAAATTAGAACAGAATAAGAGAAAAAAATTCAAAACAAGTTTGCAAGAAAAAAGAAACTTTTTTTTAAATTTTGTTTAGGAATATAAGGCAAGGTAAAAGTACAGAATAACGCAACATGCGAAATAGCAAGGGGGAAATGCTGTAGAATGCAGAACAGATACTAGACGTTTTGAGAGATTTTTTTTAATGAATTCTGGACAGGTATATCTATGGAGCACCAAAACAGTCGACAGTGTATATGACAAGAAAAACTAAGGCGATAATGAATAAAACATTTCTAATAAATATAAAAGAATTTTTAATCAATTTTAATTACATTTGATGATATAGGAAAATTAGGACAAAGTCAGAACATAGGAATAGAAAGAAATGCAAAATCACTTTTGAGGAAGCAAGAGAATGTCTTATAAATGGATACTGATGAATATAAAGGGGGTATGAGTACATAGATAGGCAACATGAGAAATTCCAAAGGTTAAATTTTATATGATACAAACGAAATGCTAAAAGCCTTAAAAGACTTTTTTAAGGAATAATTTGGAGTTAAAGCAAGATGGCATTACAAAAGTTTGCAGTGTATAAGGCAAGGAAGACAACAGTGAACGTGGCCCAAACATTCGTCATGAATCTGAAAATATTTTTTTATTAAATTTAAATTATATTTACTGAAATAGGAGAGGAAGGATAAAATCGGTACGGAAAAAGAACATAAAATGCGAAACGACTCTGCAGTAAGCAAGAACCTGTTTTGTAAATGGGTTTTGTACAATGAAGGGAGGTAAAAGTACAGAGTTAGGCAACATGAGAAATAGAAAGAGTAAAATGCTATATGATGCAGACAGAATACTAGACGCCTTTGACGTTCAGGATATAATTAAGGGCTTTAAAAATTGGTAGAGCTCCTGATGTGGACAATATTAACGCTGAAATGCTTAAATAGCCTAATGGTAAAATAAATAGAGAGAAATATAAAACTAAGTATTTATTCCAGTCAAATTGATTTAATTAGGGACATTTGCTGCAAAAAAATATAAACCGATGTTTTTACATTCTGAACAAAGTGAGAAGAAAATTTTATGTGGAAACCGACATCTCGTTACTGAGCTTCCCTACGATACACGCTCTTTATATTTCCCTATTACCCTTTATTTTCCTATCACAATAAAAAAAATTAAAATTAACATTAAAAGTAATTCTGTGGTCAAACCAATGCAAAATACAAAAAATAAATGAACACAATTTTTTTACTCAAAAAAGGATCTATCTAAGGTGTAAATTTTATTGTAATCTTATCAGCTTCTTTTTATCAGACTCTTCCTTTCACTCACTCCATCTCAGCCCCTTTTCATTACCCTCTTCTTGTCACCCTCTCACTATCGCCTTCTTTTCCTCAACCGCTTCCTATTACCACTTCCTTATCACCCTCTTCTCACCACTCTGTCTCTATTACCCTCTTTCGCTCCACAGCATCCTATCATCCTCTCCATTACTGATACCCTTCTCTGTACAAGTTACAATCAAATCTTTCGGAAAATAATTATTCAGATGAAAAGGTTCTAAAAAGTTTTTGCTCACCAGTTTCTCATAAGTCCAATGAATTTAGTTTCAATCGCAAAAAGGCTAGTAAAAATAGAAATTTTAATTTGACCAAGGAATGATTTGACATAATCAAAAGTTTAACAAAAAAATGTTGTGCTTTAAAAAAGAGCTAGCTCCCGGACCAACGTATGGAAGTTAATGTAACATACATTTCATATAAGACAATTCAAGAAATTCAGAAATTTTAAATATATGGGACCTATCAGATCGTTTTATGCATTGTTAGTTAACAATAACGTGAAATTTTAACTTTTTTTAATGATCCTTATATTAAGCCGTTGCGCCTAACAGTGTGTAAAATATTATTTTGTTAATTGAGGGTAATGATTTTGTAAGAAGCCAGGGTGAGTGGTGAGCAGACTTTTTTTAAGAAAAGCTTTTTTCGCTACAGTTTTCTGTAAAAAATTTAGAAAAAAATTTAAATATTAATTAAAATTTTATATTTTCTTTTAAAGAAATTTTAATAAACAATCTTTTTTTTCATGCCTACAGTCTTGAGAGAAAAATAAACAAATTTCAGTATGACCGTTAGGGAAAGGGGATCACAATAATTTCTAATTACTTTATGAGCTGCGAAATGTTAGTTAAAAAAAAATATTCTTTGAAAAACTTTAATAAGTACCTGTTGCTCTGAATTGTATCAGGAATGGTATTTGTTATCAGACAAGTTAGGAATAGGATAAAACATACTGGGATAAAAGATTTTTTCAAATTGCTTGAACAATTGGAAACTCAGATTATTTTTTAATTAAAAACACTCTCTATGTATGCATAAAAAATTTTATTATTCATACTAAGTGTTTTATCAAAAATTTTATTTTGTTTTTCAAAGAATTTTTAGTCAATAATTTTACTATTTCAAAATAAAATCTACGCCTGGTTCCCCACATCCACGCAGGCATTCTTAAGTTTTAAAATAAAAAAAAATATTTTTAAATACTTTTAACCCTCCACTTTAAAGATCTAATAAAAAAGGCAGATCGGATTTTTTTGTGGAAAAATGAAAAATGATTCAAGTACAGAATTCCTTGAAAAGACGCTACGCCTAATTAACATATTATTATCTCGTTAACATTATGTTGCAAAATTTTTGAATAGGTATCATTCTGAGGATTTTTCTATGCCGTGAAATGTAATTCACTGTAACTTGGTGGTTGTGAATACTCTTTTGTTAAAGCTCCTGCGGCTTTAATGAACACATTCTTATCACGCATCTCGTGCTTTAAACTAATTTCATTTTTCATGACTACCTTAGTATTTTTTCTTTGATTTGTACTAATTTTAATTAGCAGTTACCCAAAAAAATGTACTATGTCAATAAATTTATATTACTACATTTTATAATATAAAATAATATTAAATTAAGTCGTTTTTATTTTCTTGTTTTAATCATTTATAAAAGTGTGTATGCTACATAAAAACAATTTGGTTAATTAAGATTTTATGGGCGTTTTTCAGTTTTTGCAAACATTTACTTTTTCTATTTTTAAAGTTATTTTTTACGATTCAAACTAATAATTCGCATCCTATAGAAAAATAATGTAATGAAAATTTTAACCTCTTTTTGAAAGAGCAACTTTTGCGCAAAAACTTTTTTTTTTATTTCATTTTATTTTTTACAATTAAAACAAAAAATACGCATGGCATCAAAAAATAATTATTAAAAAATTTATAGATCTTTTTGGGTGTACAACTTTTGTCAAATACTTTTTTTTCGTTTCTTGCGTTGTATCATTTTTTTTGAGTGAATAACTTTTGTCTTTTTATTTTTTTTAGTAGCTTCTATCATTTTTCCAAATTTAAAAATTATGAACAATTCAATAGCAAGCTTATTTTTCATAAGTACTAAAAATTAAATTTAAAAAAAATTATAGCATATATAATGTGTAATTGTAAAAAATTGTAAGAAAATATGAAAATATGCAAATTATGAATATTGAGAAAAAATCATAATAGTACCCAAGCTTATTTTTAACAATTATCTCTGTGATTTTTACATGTAAAAAATATATACACTTATTAGCAATCTTATTTTTTTAAAGTACCATGATGAGATTTTTTTTAGTGATAGCATACATCATGTGCAATTGCAAAAAAAAATTTAAATCGAAAATATTTAAATTATAATTATTCAGAAAATACATCATAGCACCCAAACTTTTTTAAACAATTATCAGTGTGATTTTCGAATTTTTTAAATGTGTACACCCATTACCAACCTTATTTTGTTTTAAAGTAAAAGGATGAAGTTTTCTAAAAATTATAGCATATATCATGTGTATTTGTAAAGAATGGTAAAAACCATTTAAAAAATTGTTTATTATAAATGTTGTGGAAAATAGAATACAGTTTTCAAAATTGTTTTTAATAAGTACCAGGATATCATTTAAAGAAAAATGATAATATGCATCATGTGTAAATTTAAAAAATTAAACCAAGCATACGTAAATTACATGTATAATATTTAAA
>JAAAKG020139071.1:0-12462 GCA_010014905.2 Druon quercuslanigerum
TGTACACCCTTCAAGCTGTCATGAATATAGAGACAGACCCCACCTCCTCTTCTCTCATCTCTATCTCTGCGAAAAAGGCTCGAAGAGATGTTAGGCTTAGGCTAGGAGATGTTAGGTTAGTGGTTGTTTTCTTCAAGTGCGTATGTGAAATGTAGATTATTATTGTATGAATTCAATATGTCAATAATTAATTTAATGTGACCTTTTTTAACGCACAAATTAGTGTCATCGACATACAGATATTAAAAATGTAGCGTGA
This sequence comes from Druon quercuslanigerum, assembly GCA_010014905.2. Taxonomy (NCBI): domain Eukaryota; kingdom Metazoa; phylum Arthropoda; class Insecta; order Hymenoptera; family Cynipidae; genus Druon; species Druon quercuslanigerum. Next base: position 260 of record JAAAKG020139071.1, read on the forward strand.
CAACATGTTTATCTTTTAGTATTTTTAAGCAATATCTTGCCAGATCATCCGTATCCATGCTGAAAATAAGGGTGAAATGGGTGATCCTATAGGACTGCCATTAGTTTGTTGATATATTTTTTTATTAAAAATCAAATAAGTATTATCAAAAAGAAATTCCGTACATTTTTTTATATCGTCAAAAGGAATTTTGCAATTGTAATAAACGTGTTGAAACTTTCTATCCAGGCTCTCTAACACTAGACTACATAAAACATTTGTGAACAAGGAACTAACGTCTAATGACATAAGCATATGATCATTATTAATAAGTATATTGTTCAAATGTTCTTTTAAATCGAGGATATTTATAATTTATGATAACAGAATCTTTCTAGTATTTCTAAGTTCATTAGATATAACTTTTGCTAAAAAAGAGTTGGACTGTTAATTAAATAAATTATAGGACGAAGGGGTGTATTTACTTTGTGGATTTTTGGTATACCATAAAATTTGGCTAAAATAGTTTCCTTTATCAGCTATTGTAAAAAGCATATCTGGATTCCTTTTGGTAAAGAAATTTGTGAATTTTATTTTGATTTTAATGTTGACCTTATTTCTTATATCGTTTTTAATGGTATCTGTGACGACAAGAAGGTAAATTGTTATGGTTATCAAGGTTTTAATGCTTTGCCCATTCCCTAGTCAGGCTTTTTTTGGAAACAATTAAAAAATTTCCTTTTTAATCATTAATAAAAATATTCTTTAAAGAAAATTATTGTAGGTACATAATGATTTACATATAATTATTTTCCTACAGTGGAGGAATTACTATTTTAGATAAGAAAAAATCTTTCTTTTATCCAAAACATATTATTAAATTATATAATCAAGTGTCTTAAACATAATGTTGTAGTCCGTCAAACCTTTGCAATTAACTTATTTGTATGACAGGGAAAAGTGTTTTTAAAAAATGTAGGGTCCAAGAAGATTCCTGAAAGGAAATTGATCCTATCCATTGACAAGGGTAAAGATAGGTATTTTTACAAAATAAATTATAATTATTATCACTTGCTGTAAATTAAAAAAAAATAATACAAAAACAAGTCACTAGGAAGACATTCTTAGTCGGATAATTATTTGAATTAAAATCACTGGTTGAATCTATTCATGAAACAATGGTAAGTATGCAAATTTTTTTATTATAATCTTTTAAATATTGCATCAATTTATTCACACATTGTCAAACTGTGCAATTGTTTAAAATAATAGTTGAAAAGATTGAACTAAAGCTTAAGTGGAAATTGTCTGGCATGAACGGCACCAGGCGCTATTTGAATAATTATTTATTGCAAATCACGAAAAAATATCACTTTTTCATGAACTTGATTATCGAACTAAAATAATTTTTCTTCTTGCTACAACCTATTATAAACTAACAAACAAAAAATCTGCATTCTGTTTAAAATATACTGTCAAGTATTTTTTAGCAATAAATTTCTTTCAGGCACATTATGCTGTGATCAAAGAAATCGTCCAGCGTTCAAAAACTACTAAAATATTTGTATAAGAGTTACAGAGTTAGATTATTTTTCAATTTATTTTTTAAAAAGCTTTTATTTTTGACTGTATTTGTTATATGTCAACGTAATAAGAAAGCATCAGTTTGATGTAAAAACAAAAATTTAAATTTTTGCCTAATTAGATTTTTTTAATAATACAATAATAAAAAAATTATCGTAGAATTTTATTTTTGTTTTAATTATCAAATTATTCTTCGATAATTTTTGGCACTAAAAAACTGATATTCAATGATTTGATAAGGCAGAGTTGTACAAAATTATTTTCTCAAGCAAATCAACGTCGAAGTAATTGATCAATAAAACCTTATCATTTTAATGATAAGAATAAAAACATAAGTGATTAAAATCAAGAGTTCTGTCAAAGATAAAGGTTTTCAAGTTAGTAATATTTGCACATGTTTAATACGTTTTACTGAAAAATAATCTTTTATCTCTTGGACAGTACCATCAAGAACCAAGAAAATGGTTTCAGAAAGATGCTTACAACATTTTTTAATGCATAAGGAAAGTTCAGACTGAGATTCAAATTTTTATCACAGCGCTATTTCAAAAATTGCGTCTTTTGCTGATACTAACCTCGGTTATGATAACCCAATTTTCTAGCTTGGACTCATTAATTGAAAACAAATATGTATATTTGAGAGGAACAAGCTTGGTGCCGATAATTTGTGAGATAGGGGATAAGATATCATTACATACTCTAAGAAAAAACCATAATTCTTCTTAGGTACAGTGTTAAACAATACCTTCATCGAAGCATTAATCAGCTTTGGTTCTAATCGGAAAAAATGAAAATCGCTTATTACCTGATTTTCACCTGTGTGGTTGTCCTTAATTTCATTGGTGAATATAATACTATAATATATTTAGAAATTCAAAAAATTATTTTTCCCCAAATAACTATTTGTCCGAAAGGCGTTCGAATTTATTCCGGTTTAGTCAATACTACGTGTACTATATAACAAAATTTGAAAAGCATTTCTAGTTCATAAGGGAAATTTTCGAATTTCTGAACCAGAAAATACATTGATTTGAAGTATAAGTTAACATATCTTTATTAGCGAATATTTAACTGAACAATTTTTTCGTTTCCAAATGCATTTTTTCCAGAATTAAAAGTTTTAAAAACGTGCTATTTGAGCAGCAAACCTCCTTCTTCATTTTCTAGTTACCTAAGAATATTTTCTAAAAAGTTTTTTTTTGTTATGTCAGCCCTGCTCTCTGAGCAGATAGGTTCCTGAAGCCATCAGTAAACAATTTTCCCCCATCACTGGACAGGTGTGCCTAGTCTTTAGCTCATTCTTCTTTTGTGGATAGGCTAACTCGATACATTGAAAAATTTAAAAAAAGTGTATGCTTTCTAATTGGAAACTTCGAAATTAAATAAATCAGAAATGAAACGGTTAATTATTTCCTTGCTACAGGAACAACGTAATGCTTTTTGATAACATCCTTAAAATAGAACCACACAGTATTGTCGGTCTTGCTTCGCAAATTTGCCTGAAGAGGGTCATGATATACTCATAAACAATAATAAAAAATTAATGCACTGTTTTTTTTTCAGAGTTCAGTTTACAATTCGACTGCTTACCTAATGGTGAACCTATTCCTTATGTTTTTCGTGGCAGTTCATCATCTTCTGCTCCTGCCAGACAACGTACTCCTGCCAGGTCTGTTATTTCAGGCCTATCTTATTCTGGAGCCAGTTCTTCAAATACTGAGCCTCCTCTTCGTGTAAGGCCCAGGTCTCCTTCTATCAGGTGTGTGGCAACGCCTACCACGATTGCTGATTTTGACGAAATTGAATATAAACTTGACCAGCTTCAGTTTATTCGGATAATCCCAAATGATAATCCGTATCGGCTGTTTAAACTTCAAAGATACACTTTCCCTGCGAATAAATCAATTCAATTATTAGCGGGAAGAAATCGCTATGTGCCTGTGCCAACCCAAGAACAAGTTGTATTATCAACGTCTGATGGCGACGTTTTCGCAATATTGAAGAGTAAAACTGTTTTAGCTGGGATATATGCATATAATCCTGCGGCTCGTAATAAAAGACGAGCAAAAATAAACATAAAAACTGGTACTGTCAGCGCACTGACTTCAGATGAAATCAAGGAGACTCCAGTAGGCCACCATCGTCCAATTTTATCTAATTATGAAGTACATTGTGTGGATCAAAAACCTCTTTACCGTTATTTTAATTACAAAAATGTATAAGTATAAAATGTTAAATCAAGATTGCCAGTCGACTTGATATTTGAAAGTAAAATGTAATCACAAATAATAATAAAGTGAATGTGACTCTTAAAATGTATGCTGTAAATCTGCTATTGCCATTGTCTGTATATTGGATATTTTTTAAAAGCCTATTTCGTATTGGATTGTGTTTGAAAACACTTTTCAAGGGTTGAAGAAGAGAGGAAGAGTTTGCTGGACAGCTATTTCGGATTAAAATTAATAAGTTAAAGCATTTTCAAAATTTTTAGATCATTTTTTAAGACTCAAAAATGCTATGCACGTCTGTTCATAGTACTTAAAAATTCGATAAATGTATTAATACTAGTTTTTTATGAAAAGGAAACTATCAGATATATAGAATTTTTAAAATCCAAGGAAAACAAAGTAAAATAAGCATTTTAATGCAAACTCCTGTAAAAAACGAGAATCGAACGACCACATCCCCTTTCTTTTCTTTTTCTTTATTTCGTCTTTTTTATTTTTATTATTATCAAGTCGCAATAAAAAAATATTGAAAATAAAAAATAACACTATATTACGAATGTTTTGGTACTCATACCGTACCTGAAAATCGAAGGATGCACAAAATTTTAATTTGATTCTGAAAGACTCTATCACCACTCATAAACTTAATGTAAAAAATAGCTGGAAGTTTCAAAAATTTATTATTTAAAAAACCGTTTCGGATAATTGTGTAATTCTTTCTTTAGATGTTATTGCAATGTTTTCGAGTATACCCCTTGATTTAGTTGAATAGGCAAATTTAAATAGGTAGGATAACATAAAAATATGTACTCTATTATGGCAAAAATATTTTATCGCAGGGATAGTTTTTATCATATTTTAAATTTAAAGGATCTTTTCATAGACAGAAGTTTGGTACTCCCATAGATTCAGCCATTTATTCAATTTTAGCAGAAATAGTATTGGAAGATTTAGAGGTTTTTGCTTTTAAGGAATTAGATTTTGCTTTGCCTTTTTATTTCCGGTATTTGGCCGATGGCTTATTGTGTATTCTCCTGGAAAAGTTGCAGATGCTCATTGATGCTTTTAATAGTTTTCATCCAAAAATTCAATTTTTGATGCTATTGCCACATCCCCTATGTGGCTGGTTGCCTTCTCATTGTCTTCTTTTTTTTTATTTTTGTCTGAAATTTTTGTTTTAAAAAAAAATTTCAGATGACAATTCGATCACTTTTTGTTTGTCCGTTGTTCTATAAATTTGTTCTTTGGATTGTTTGTTTTTTCAGGAGTTTGCATCAATTTCATGATTGGATATTACATAAGATTTTTAATTTGTTTTTTAATCTAATTAAAATTTTTTAAATTTTAATTAACATTTCAAGTTGAACAGCTCACGTTACTTTTTTAACGCCCTACAAGTTTGATGAATAATAATTGAAAATTAAAAATTCCATTTCGTGGTCAAACTATGCAATTTGCGAGAAAAGATTGTTTTAACAAAATTGTGCAATAAAAAAAATCGCAAAAACAGACTCAAAAATAAATAAAAAAATGAATTTTTGGTCTAAGGATACAAGGTACAAAAAAATAAATACAAATAGAAAACAAAACTGGAATAAAATAATTAAATTTTGGAAGAAACGATGCACTGTACTTTTTATTTTATTCGTGAAAAGTAAAATTGAAAATGAAATAATCAAATCTTTGAAAGAACCACACAAGCTATGAAAACAATTAATGTAAAAAAGTTGCTCTCGCCAAACACAGCTACAAATTCACACAAAAATAATTTGTCGAGAAGACAAATAAATAAATTAACTTTTTAAAACATGGAAACAATATTCAGTAAAATAGTATGTACACTTTTCCAAATATAAAAACAAAACAATGCGTGTCAATAACATTACAATAAATTTTATACTTTATTTTTCTACATGATAAATAAGCAATCCTAGGCTGAGGTATTTTAAAGTATTTACCTTAATACAAATTGTATTTAAAATAATTTTATAATGGAAAGTTCTAGAAACCTCTTTTCGCAAGCAGATAAGCTTCTAGGTAGTCAGGTAATCAAACCTTATCATTTCAGTGATAAGGATAACAAATAAAAGTGATAATAATTAAAAGTGTTGCCGAAGATATTTTTTTTTTAAATTTCACTAAAAACCCTATCCACAGGAACATTATGGAAAAGTTTTTGTGTATCATTGACTTCAATAATTTTATTTGTTTCACGAATTCTATTAGATACCTTCAGAACGATAAACACAAAATTTATAAATGTTTTAGAAATTTTTCGGTTCAGATTCAAAGTTTGATCAAAGCGCTGTACCAAAAATCGCTTGATTTTTTCACAATATAGCTTTGGTTGATGTAACTCAATTTTCTTTTTTGGACTGATTGATGAAATACAAACATAAATATCTCTGAGGGAAAAAATTTGGTCAAATAATCTATGAGATAACGATAAAGATACGATTAAAATAGACTAATTAATTAGTTCAATTAGCTTTTCCCTTAATTGGTAAAAATAAGGATAGTTTATACTCAGGTCTTTACCTTAATTCTTGCCACAATTATTTTGGTAGATATAATGCTATAATACATATATCAGAAATTTTTTTTAAGGTTCCCTAAATAACAATTTGGCTTAAATAAGTGCGAATTTATTTCTGTCAAATCCAGAATATATTTTATACACAATCGTATTCCAAAAGCATTCGCGCTTGAAATAGAAGTTCCAAAATCTGAATTTTAAAACAATAAAATTGGTTTTTGTTCACCACCAAAAGTTTAAAAAAAACTTTTACTTTGATAAAAAAACGTGCACTTTATTTTTTCTAAATAATATAATTTTACATTCTATCTCTCTGTCTGTCTGGAATCACGATAAGTCTCGAAAAAAAATCGGATCAAGTGGATCTTTGGCAAACTTTTTTTAGGTCCTAAAAGAAATGACGAGTTCGTTAGCCAGCCATTTTTCATCAAAATTCAACAAGTGAGCGCATTTTAAAAATGCATGAGACCATTTTTTTTTAATTCAAATATTCTATGTTCGGATATTTATAGTCTTAGAAAAAGCGGATAATTTATTTTAATTACTTTTTTCAATAATAAGAGTATTCTCCAAATTATAGCCTTTTTAAACAATTTTTAATCAATCGAAATCAAAATTTAAGCCAAAAACAGCACGATATGAAAAAATTAAAGAAAAGAATAACACCCTTTTTGATACCCCTTGAATATTTTCATAACAACCACGATTGCTGATTTGAACGGATAAAATATGAACTTGACCAGCTTCAGTTTATTCGACGAACCCCTCATAATAATCCGAATCGGCTGTTTGAGCTTCGAAGATACACTTCCCCTTTCAATAAACCAATCCTATTATTATCAAAAGTTAATAATAGTATAATAGGAACAACAGAAAATAATTAACGTTATTTTACGACAAGATGGAAAATAATTTTGAAACAAATTTTTAAATTATATTTTTCTGAAAAAGATACTCCAGCAAATGCTCCACTGGGAATCAAACCACTGAACTTTCGATTGCCGGTCAGGTGCTTTTTCAACATCTAGCGTTGGATAGCGGATATTTCTGTAAAAGCATTTTTCTTACGATCTCTTTAATAGCTTAATTGGGAAAGAGCTCGAGCGGCAATCGGAAGTTCTATGGTTCGATTTCCAGTGAAGGAATTTTTAATGGATCTATGTTTAGTAGGCCAACTTCAAACAATTTTATCTAATTATTTCTATTTATTCTATATTTATTTTAGTGTAACCTTCAAGGTCAAATTAAAGATCACGATTGAATTTATCTTTTTTAAACAAAAAACTTATATTGATATGACCTGAATAAATATTAGCACATAAAATTTCCCGCTCTATAGACTTACAATGTCAAGACGGGGGGTCTTGTTTTTAAAGAAATTCCCCTTGAAATGACCTTAAAGGTTATCTTTAAGGTAAAATTAAAGATCACTATTGAATACGCCTTCCTAAAACAAATAACTTTTATTTATATGAGATTTTTTCTAAAGCTGCTGAGTTTAGAGGTGTGTGGACATTGTTTAAGTTTTAATGACCATAGATTAACCTTTAAGGTAAAATTAAACCTATAAATTTGCTTCTTATTTAAACATCAAAATTTCCTGCTCTATCGATATCCGATGTCAAAAAGGGGGTTTTCTATTTCAAAAAAAGTTAACAGTGAAATGACCTTTGGGGTCATCGTCAAGGTAAAATTAAAGGGTATCATAGATCTCATAGTTAAAAGTTACTTTAAGAACGACGCTGAACTTAACGAAAAATATTTTACCTGATGAAATATTCAGGGGGCCCGAAATTTTGTAGACTATTTTATTTGCTGACACTGAAAACAAAATTATATAATTTTAATAAAGAATTGGTTACTTCTTTTATAATGTATCCTTTCAGGGTACGACTTTTATTTAGATTTGCATAATTCTTAATTTAATAAAGTTATTTATTTCGTAATTTTAGACACGCTCAAAATTTGTTAAGGTTAGTGAAAAAAGTTTGCCCCATATTGGTCAACTATAGGACAGCTCTTGAATATGGCCAAAGGGACTAGCTGCCTGACCCGATCATTGTCAAGGATTGATTTGGATATCTGGGATGAGCGATTCGATCATTTTAGAGGGTCGACTTAATTATTCTGAAGGAGCAATATAGATTTTTAAGTTTTAACTAGAAATGGTACATATAGTTGCATTCTTAGATACAAACTCTATTAAAAAAGAACTTTGAAAAAAAAAATTTTTCAACCAAATTTTTAAACTTTTGAGCAAAAGGAGGAATTTTCAACTAAGAGGATTAAATATTCTATATAGAATAAAATTTCCAACTTATTGAATGCACAAGATAAAATTTCAACCAAAAATGGAATAGTTAAATTTTTTGAATTAAAAATTATAATTTTAACCATAAAAATGCATTTTTAACAAAGTTTTTGAATGTTTAACCAAGTAGATGAATTATCTACCCAGCAAGTGAACTTACCACCATAAAAGAAAAATGATCTAATTTTAAAGCCAAAAAGGCAAATTATCTACAAACAAGTTTAATTTCTAACAAACAAAATATAGCTGCTTAACTATAAAATTTAATTGCCAAGAAGAACAATTTTCTATAAAAATAGTAGAATTTTCATTATGAAAGTTAATGTAAAATATAATGCTTGAATACTAAATCAAGAATATTAATTTTTAAGAAAATTCCTAATCAAAAGGTAAAACTTTTAACAAAAAAGCATAATTTTCTACCCAAAAATTACAATGTTATGGACAATGCTATGCAATTCATGCATAAAAAGCCGCTTTTGCCGAAAGTAAAAAGATTACCAGAATTCCCCTGACGTACACTCGGCAAATTTCCTTGATATCGCATTGGTTTTAGTTGCAGAAGTTTGGTCGAAGAAAACATTTCTAATTGCTACTGCCTTTTTAGAAATAATATAAGTGTAAAATTCAGTTCATAATTTAATATTTTTGACTTAATTATATTTTTCTAATTGAATTGAGGGTGTACAGGATTTTAATTGACACGCTCTACTCTATAGTATAAGAAAATTGAACGAAGGCGTCCCACCGTACATTCACTGATTTCATCAGTGGTCAGTGCGCTAACAGTACCGTTGTTGATATTTATTTTTACTCGTCTTCTACCAGTAGTGTAAGGGGTATATGCATATATTCCAGCAAGACTAGTGTTACTCTCCAATATTGCAAAAACTTCACCATCAGATGTGATTAATACAATTTGTTCTTGGGCTGGAATAGGCACATAGCGATTCCTTCCTGTTAATAATTGAATTTGTTTATCCACAGGGAAAGTGTATCTTCGAAGATTGAACTGCCGACGTGAATTAGTATTTGGAATAAGCCGAATAAATTGTAACTGATCAAGTCCATATTCAAATCCGTCATTAGAAACGATAGTGGTTGGTGTAACCGTACACCTGGCAGGAGGAGACCGAGGCCTTACAAGAAAAGGATTCTCATCAGGATCAGAATGGGATCTTTTACGAAGCGGAGGCTCAACAGGAGACTGAGACGCAGAATAACGTCTGCCTGAAGCAATAGTCCTGTTACGAGAATTTCGTCTGTCAGGAGAAGATGATCTGCCACGAGAAACACCAGGAATAGGTTCCCCATTAGGTAAACAGTCGAATTGTAAACCTAATTCTGTAAGAAGAAACAGTGAATTAATTTTACCTTATACTGTATCAGTGTATAATAAACTGCTCTGGAAAACTTGCCAGGCAAGACCGAAAATATTGTGTGGGTCACGTTTTAAGATTTACGGTGCGAAAATCTCAAATTTTTAACTTTTTCAAATTCAAATATTAAGGTTCTAGTTTCGCAAGATTTTGTGTTATGTGAATTTAACCGCTTACTCCTGCAAGTAAATTCTTTTGGGTTGATTTTAAAGTAGGGTATTTTGCATTTTAGATTTAGGTTTGGATTTTAAAAACCGCGATCCACTGTGTAAAAGTTCATTAATTTGAACAATTTTTGCAAAAATCGCGATCTAAAAAATCTTTAATTTTTAAACGAAGTGTAGAATTTTTTAAATTTCAGACATCTCAATCTTGAATGAATTAACTTTGAACTTGATGCTAAAGTTTTTGACAGTTTTAAATTCCACAATTTTATTATAATTAATAATGTATTTATAATATATATATATATATATATATATATATATATATATATATATATTTAAAAAAAAATTTTAATACACATTTATATATTTGAGAATCTTTGAAATAGTGTTAAATTGTTAACTGCTTTTAAAATATGAATTTTCGATTTTTCAAGACAATTCGAAAAGTTGTTATGATAATCTTGCAGGGCATTCAAAGAGTCATGGTGATAAATTTTTCGACTTTTTGAATACTTTGAATATCCGTACAAAGAATTTTTGAATTTTGAAAAAAGAGGTCTCAAGAAGATTAAAAATGGCCAATCTAATAGATTAAATTTTTCAAAAGTTATTATGCACACCGAAAAACAGACGTAAATATATACATATACACATAAATGCAGACCAAAAGATAGTTTTATAAAAAACCTGTTATTCGGATTCAGCGGGTCTCAAAACGAGGACATTTCACGAAAATTAGAGGTATCAAATGTTACATAAATCTCATGCCTTCTTTGATGAGAATGTGAAAACGAATTAATCAGCCATGAATAATTTTTTTGATAGTTCTGTTTTGTGTGATTTGGGTCACAATATCCTAGGGAAGAAGCCTCTACTGTCACGGCCTGTGACCGTTATATAAACATAATATTCACTTATTTATAATAATAATCAGTTGTTAATACCAATTATATAAAATACTCAAAACTTATAATCTATCATTACTATAAAAGTATTCTTGGAATATATTCCCTGAGTAACACTTATCTCATACATATTCACTGTTTTATTTCTGAATCATAATATAAATTCTATGTGAAATTCTAAGAAAATATCAAGTAATAAAAATGTGAATCATATGAATGCGTGATCATCGACGTCATTACCAATCAAAAGCAATCAAGCCCCATGAAGGAACTCGCGAGACCCATCTACTAGGGCCCAATTGGTGAAAAGGCCATAAACTGCTTAAATGATAAGTGCTCTTCGACTACCCATCAACAAAATGCATTGCAAAGACCGGAACGTGGCCTTTCACCTACGCAATATCCCAGGATTTGTGTCATCATCCACATAAATCAATGTCAGAAAATGGTCCACCAAGGAACTCTTTTCCTTTCACTGCTCAGATTTCTGCCTATATATACGCACGTTCTGAAGGGTTACGAGAAGTCTATTTCTACCATCGAATCGGTGTCTAAGAACTCTCCGGAACATCAGAAGTCTATTTCTACCATCAAATCGGTGTCTAAGAAGTCTCCGGAACATCAGAAGTCTATTTCTACCATCGAATCGGCGTCTTAGAACTCTCCGGAACATCAGAAGTCTATTTCTACCATCGAATCAGTGTATAAGAACTCTCCGGAACATCAGAAGTCTATTTCTACCATCGAATCGGTGTCTAAGAACTCTCCGGAACATCAGAAGTCTATTTCTACCATCGAATCGGTGTCTTAGAACTCTCCGGAACATCAGAAGTCTATTTCTACCATCGAATCGGTGTATAAGAACTCTCCGGAACATCAGAAGTCTATTTCTACCATCGAATCGGTGTCTTAGAACTCTCCGGAACATCAGAAGTCTATTTCTACCATCGAATCGGTGTATAAGAACTCTCCGGAACATCAGAAGTCTATTTCTACCATCGAATCGGTGTCTTAGAACTCTCCGGAACATCAGAAGTCTATTTCTACCATCGAATCGGTGTATAAGAACTCTCCGGAACATCAGAAGTCTATTTCTACCATCGAATCGGTGTCT
>JAAAKG020139072.1:0-12462 GCA_010014905.2 Druon quercuslanigerum
TTATTTTTATTTTAATCATTTTTATTAATTCTAAAGGATTTTAAGGATTTTTGGATATTTTAAAAGATTAAAAAAATTTGTTATTTCAATTATTATTAATTTAGTTATTTTAGTCAAAGAAATTTTAATTTTTAATTTTTTTAAATCATGAATTTTAATTGCTTATCGCACCACTCCTGAATAGTAGCGTTCCTGGTTCAAATCCGGGCTAGGGTAAATTTTTTTTCTCGTTTCTCAAAATATTATTGGACCAATAATCGGCCAAATTTAATAACAGAAATCAATAATTTACCCTGGTCGACAAAATTATTTTGCACTCTTAAATTTAAATATTTATGGTTAGAGAAAATGTAAAATTATACAGGGAAAAATATACCAAAAAGTATACCATTTATTTTATTTTTTGAGTTCTAACTTTTTCGAAAAAATTACTTTAAACCAGGCTTGCAAAAAAAATGTTTGCATTGCTGCGTATTACTCATTTGTAGAAATCTTTGTATGTACCGGAAGTTCTCGCTGGTGCGCTGATAAGATTAAAATTTCCTGTGTTTCGGTTCGAGGGCCATTGCTTCTTCCACTCATTTCGCAACAGCTGCAACAGTAATATAGAATTTAATCGCCATATATTCAGCGATAATTTTAATTGTTAGAACCTTCGGTGCAGAAATCAGTTTTAGTTTCAAGTTTTACGAGTTAAAAGAGCAACGGTCATTGATATTTTTTATTAAATTTATTTGCTCGTAAAAGCGCACAAACCAATTTGATTTTCACTTATACTTTAAATCATTTCGAGCATTTTCTATATTAATAAAAAAGATAGAAATTAGTTTAATGTAAAATTTTAATGGATTTCCAGATTGAAATTCCCATTTTTAATTCCTTTTAACTCCACAATTAATTTTGCGCAAAAATGTGGCCTTGAAAGTGCAGACAAGAAGTAGGTTGCAGTGAACATGTGTAAGGTTTCATAGAATATGCTGTAAAGTGGACCATGTTCTGACAACTTGTGTCACGGATTTTCTCGATATTCAGAGCGCCTGGTATCTCTTTCCAAAAGAAATAAACTTAGTGTTTCTAGGTTGAGCTTTTATTATAAATTTGAAAAACTAATGTAATATGATACCTTTTGTAATATGATACCTAGTGTAATATGGTACCTTGTGTAATATTTTACCTGCTGTAATATGACACCTATTGTAATATGATACCTTTTGTAATATGATACCTAGTGTAATATAGTACCTAGTGTTATATAGTACCTAGTGTAATATTTTACCTGTTGTATAATGACACCTAGTGTAATATGATACCTAGTGTAATGTGGTACCTAGTGTAATATGTTACCTAGTGTATTATGGTACCTAATGTAATATGATACCTAGTGTAATATGATACGTTGTATAATATCTTATCTTTTATAATATGATATCTAGTGGAATATGATACATTTTGAAATATGACACCTAGTGTAATATGATACCTAGTCTAATATTATGCCTACTGTGATATTATACCATATTGAATTAAATATTAATCTCGGTACATTTTCAAAGTGGTGTAATTGGCTAAAACTTTACTCAAGGATGGTGGCGTCTTCGATTTAAACCCGAGCCGAGGCAGTGTTTTTAATGTGCTTCAAAAATTATTCGTCTGAATTAATCGTTTTTAGATCGACATTTTCACTAGCTAAAAAGTTTAAAAACTTGAAAATTAAATTTTTTTAATGACATTGCCTAAAAAATAACTAGATTTAAATAATAATATAAGACCTTTTTAATTCGAAACCTAGTGTAATATGATACCTACTGTGCTATTATACCATGTCGAATTAAATATGAATCTCGGTACATTTTTAAAGTGATGTAATTGGCTAAAGCTTTCCTCAAGGATAGTGGCGTCCTCGGGTTAAATCCGAGCCAAAGCAATGTTTTTGTTTTGCTTCAAAAATTATTCGTCTGAAGTAATCGTTTTAATATCGACATTTTTACTAACTAAAATGTTTTAAAACTTTTATTTAACCCTTTTAAATGACATTGTCTAGAAAATAACTAGATTTAAATAATAATATGATACCTTTTGTATTATTATATCTTTTGTAATATGATACCTACTGTAATATTACTTCATATCGAATTAAATATTAATCTCGGTAAATTTTTAAAGTGGTGTAATTGGCTACAGCTTTCCTCAAGGATGGTGGCGTCTTGCGTTTGATTCCGAGCCGAGGCAGATTTTTTGTTGTGCTTCAAAAATTATTCGTCTTAAGTAATCGTTTTAACATCGACATTTTTTTCTAAATAAAAAGTTTAAAAACTTGAAAATTAAAATTTTTAAATAACATTGCCTATAAAATGACTAGATTTAAATAATAATATCATACCTTTTTTAAGATGATACCTAGTGTAATATGATACCTGGTGTAATATGATACTTAGTGTAATATGATACCTATTATGATATTATACCATATCGAATTAAATATTAATCTCGGTACATGTTTAAAGTGGTTTAATTGGCTAAAGCTTTCATCAAGGATGGTAGTGTCTTCGGTTTAAATCCGAGCCGAGGCAGTGTTTTTGTTTTGCTTCAAAAATCATTCATCTGAAATAATCTTTTTAACAGCGACAATTTTACTAACTAAAAAGTTTAAAAAATTAAAAATTAAAATTTTTAAATATCATTGCCTAGAAATTAACTAGATTTAAATAATAATATGATACCTTTTGTAATATGATACCTAGTGTAATAGGATACCTAATGTAATATGATACCTAGTGTAATAGGATAGCTAATGTAATATGATAAGTAGAGTAATATGATACCTAGTATAATATGATACCTAGTGGAATATGATACCTACTGTGATATTATACGATATCGAATGAAATATTAATCTTGGTACATTTTTAAAGTGGTGTAATTGGCTAAAACTTTGCTCAAAGATGATGGCATCTTGGGTTTGATTCCTAGCCGAGGCAGATTTTTTGTTGTGCCAAAAAGTTTTAAAACTTTAAAATTAAAAATTTTAAATAACATTTTCTAGAAAATAACTAGATTTAAATAATATGATACCTTTTCTGATTTGATACCTAGTGTAATGTGATACCTAGTGTAATAGGATAACTCATGTAATATGATACCTTTTTTTAATATGATACCTAATGTAATATGATACCTAGTGTAATATGATACCTACTGTTATATTATACCATATCGAATTCAATATGAATCACGGTAGATTTTTAATGTGGTGTAATGGACTAAAGCTTTTGTAAAGGATGGTGGAGTCTTCGGTTTAAATCCGAGCCGAGCCAGATTTTTTGTTTTGCTTCAAAAATTATTTGTCTGAAGTAATTGTTTAAACATTGACATTTTTACTGACTAAAAAGTTTCAAAACTTGAAAATTAAAATTTTTAAATAACATTTTCTAGAAAATAACTAGATTTAAATAATAATATGATACCTTTTCTGATATGATACCTAGTGTAATGTGATGTCTAGTCTAGTAGGATACCTCATGTAATATGATACCTAATGTGATATGATACCTTTTTTAATGAATATATTATTGAAATCTCGGTAAATTTTTAAAGTGGTGTAATTGGCTAAAGCTTTACTCAATGATGGTGGCGTCTTGGGTTTGATTCCGAGCCGAAGCAGATTTTTGTTGTGCTTTAAAAATTATTCGTCTGAAGTAATCGTTTTAACATCGACATTTTTACGGACTAAAAAATTTTAAAAGCATGAAAATTAAAATATTTAAATAATATTTTCTAGAAAATAACTAGATTTTAATATTAATATAATACCTTTTGTGATATGATACCTAGTGTAATAGGATACCTCATGTAATATGATGCCTTTTTAATATGATACCTAGTGTTATATGATACCTCATGTAATATGATACCTACTGTGATAATATACCATATCGAATTCCCAGCCGGAGCAGATTTTTTTTGTGCTTCAAAAATTATTGGTCTAAAGTAATCGTTTTGATATCGACATTTTTACTAACTAAAATGTTTAAAAACTTGAAAATTAATTAAAATTAAGTGTAATGTGATACCTAGTGGAAAATGATACCTCATGTAATATGATACGTTTTGTAATATGATACCTACTGGGATATTATACCATATCGAATTCAATATGAATCTCGGTACATTTT
Organism: Druon quercuslanigerum; assembly: GCA_010014905.2. Classification (NCBI taxonomy): domain Eukaryota; kingdom Metazoa; phylum Arthropoda; class Insecta; order Hymenoptera; family Cynipidae; genus Druon; species Druon quercuslanigerum. The sequence goes on from JAAAKG020139072.1 coordinate 4,173, forward strand.
TAAAGTGGTGTAATTGGCTAAAACTTTCCTCAAGGATGGTGGCGTCTTGGGTTTGATTCCGGGTCGAGGTAGATTTTTTGTTGTGTAATAGGATACCTCATGTATATGGTACGTTTTGTAATATGATACCTAGTGTAATAGGATACCTAATGTAATATGATACCTTTTGTAATATGATACCTAGTGTAATATGATACCTACTGTGATATTATACCATATCGAAATCAATTTGAATCTCGATAAATTTTTAAAGAGGGCGGTGGCGTCTTCGGTTTAAATCCAAGCAGAGGCAGATTTTTTGTTGTGCTTCAAAAATTATTCGTCTCAAGTAATCGTTTTAACATCGACATTTTTACGGACTAAAAAATTTTTAAAACATGAAAATTAAAATATTTAAATAACATTTTCTAGAAAATAACTAGATTTAAATATTAATATAATACTTAAAAATTAAAATTTTTAAATAATATTGCGTGAGAAATAACTAGATTTAAACTCACGTTGATGAAAAAATTTTCAGTTCTCTTGGTAGGGTAGCAACAAGAACGAATTTTTTCGATAACACTTGAATTTTCAACAAAAAAGTTTTTTTTAACCAAGAAATGTGGCAATCTTAACATAAAAGATGAATTTTTAATCAAAAATCACGAATTTTTAACAAAAACGTTGAATTTTCTACCAAAAGTCTCTATCAAAACCATTGAATTTTTAATCAGAAAAATGCATTTAAAACCAAATAGTCGAATTTTAAAAGAGAATAAATTAATTCTGGATTAAGAAAGATAAAAAATTAATTTTCAGCCAGAAATTAATTTTCATCCAGCTGGATTTAAAAAAAAGATGAATTTTAAGCCAAATAGTTGAATCTTTAACCAAAAATACGAATTTTTAAAAAACAATAGAATAATTAAATTTTTAGATACAAAATTAATTTTTATTTTAGAAAAAATGAATTTTAAACAAAAATCTTAAATTTAAACAAATATGAATCTTAGAAAAAGGATTTTTAATAACGTAGTTTGATTTTCAAAAAACTAGTGAAATTTTCGAACAAAAAATGAATTTTTAATAAAGCAATTAAATTTTAATTTAAAAAGATTTATTTAGCCCCAAGAAAATTCATCTTTTAACGAAAAAGATGAACTCTTATCAAAATACATCATTTAAAATTTTTTTTGTGAATGTAAAGGCAAAAAGATGAAGTTTAATTTAATTTATTTTAATTTTGTACTAAATTGTTCAATTTTTAGACAATTAATATTTTTCTTTTAAATGTAAAATAGTTGATTTAAACCAAAGAAAAAACTAATTTCCAATAAAAAAGTTCATTTTCAAACAAGAAAAATGACTTTTCTACCATAGAAGTTACATTTTTAAAAAAGATCAATTTTCTTATCGATAAGACGAAATTTTTAACGAAATATATGAATTTTCTACCACTTAGTTGATTTCTTAAGTCATAAAAGATAAATTTCAAAAATAAAAATTGAATAGTTGAATTTTCAGATAAAAAAATTACTTTTCATCTAAAAAAAGAACAACAAATTTTTAATAAAAATTTTTTATTTGCAACCAAGCAAGGAAATCTTCAAAAATAAATTTCTAACAAAGTATTTGAATTTTCAAATTAGGAGATTTGTATTTTCAATTTAAAAAAATTAATTTTCAACCAAATAGATAAATTTTTAGCCAACAAGGTGAAGTTTTAGTAAAAATACGTAATTTTCTAACAAAATTGTTAAATTTTAAAGGCAAAAAGACAAATAATCCCAAAATCTATTGAATTTTCAATCCGAAAATATGTTTTTTTAAACAAAAAAAGTTTTTAAAAAAATAGTTAAATTTTGAACGAAAAAGTTCAGTTTTTGCCTATAAGTTAAATTTTCTACAAAATTGGTAAATTTTCCACCAAAAAGATGAATTCTCAACAAAAAATGTAACAGTTGATATTTCAACCAAAAAGGTTTCAATTTGAAATGAAAAATAGTTGAATGCTCAAGAAAAAGAGATTAATTTACAGCTGTTCAATTTATAAAAGTTAAACCTTTTTTGTTTTGTTATTTAACGCTATTTGATTTAAAATTATTTATTTTCTATAATATACCGCTTTATACCAATAAATTATTAAAAATGTGAATTAAAATTTTGTTAAGCTTTAATTTTAAAATTTTTAAATCTCAAAAGAGTTCTTATACTTGGAGTGCTTTAATTTTCAGTTCAATTTTGATTACTTAAATTTAAAAAAAACTTTCATATACGGCTTTATAGCAATAAATTATTAAAAATGTGAAATAGAATTTTGTTAAGCTTTAATTTTTTAATTTTTTAATCTCAAAAGAGTTCTACTTGGAGTGCTTTAATTTTTAGTTCAGTTTTGATTACTTAAATTAAAAAAACTTTTAGTTACCGGTTTATACCAATAAATTATTAAAAATGTGGACTAAAATTTTTTTAGGCTTTAATTTTGTAATTTTTAAATCTCAAAAGAGTTCCACTTGCAGTGCTTTAACTTCAGTTCAGTTTTGATTAATTCAAATTAAAAAATTTTTAAAAAGCTTGAATTTTGAAATTTTTAAATCTAAAAAGAGTTCCGCTTTAAGTGTTTTAATTTTCCGTTCAGTTTTGATTACTTCAAATTAAAAAATTAAAAAATAGCTTTAATTTTGAAATTTTTAAATCCTGAAAGAGTTGCGCTTTGAGTACTTTAATTTTCAGTTCAATTTTGATTACTTAAATTTAAAAAAAACTTTCTTATATCGCTTTATACCAATAAATTTTTAGGCTTTAATTTTGTAATTTTTAAATCTCAAAAGAGTTCCACTTGCAGTGCTTTAACTTCAGTTCAGTTTTGATTAATTCAAATTAAAAAATTTTTAAAAAGCTTGAATTTTGAAATTTTTAAATCTAAAAAGAGTTCCGCTTTAAGTGTTTTAATTTTCCGTTCAGTTTTGATTACTTCAAATTAAAAAATTAAAAAATAGCTTTAATTTTGAAATTTTTAAATCCTGAAAGAGTTGCGCTTTGAGTACTTTAATTTTCAGTTCAATTTTGATTACTTAAATTTAAAAAAAACTTTCTTATATCGCTTTATACCAATAAATTATTAAAAATGTGAATTAGAATTTTGTTAAGCTTTAATTTTTTAATTTTTTAATCTCAAAAGAGTTCTACTTGGAGTGCTTTAATTTTTAGTTCAGTTTTGATTACTTAAATTAAAAAAAACTTTTAGTTACCGGTTTATACCAATAAATTATTAAAAATGTGAATTAAAATTTTTCTCAGTCTAAATTTGGTCATTTTTAATTCTCAAAAGAGTTCCACTTCGAGTGCTTTAATTTTTAGTTCAGTTTTGATTACTTCAATTTTTAAAAAAACTTTCATATACCGCTTTACACCAATAAATTATTAAAAATGTAAATTAAAATTTTTAAGGGCTTTAATTTTGTAATTTTTAAATCTTAAAAGAGTTTCGCTTTGAGTGCTTTAATTTTCAGGTTAGTTTTGATTACTTCAAATTAAAAAATTTAAAAAAAGCTTTAATTTTAAAATTTTTAAACCTCAAAAGAGTTCCGCTTTGAGTGCTTTAATTTGCAGTTTAGTTTTGAATACATCAAATTAAAAGATTTAAAAAAAGCTTTCATTTTAAAATTCTTAATTCTCAAAAGAGTTCCACTTTGAGTGTTTTAATTTTCCGTTCAGTTTTGATTATTTAAAATTAAAAAAACTTTCACCATAATACTGCAGACTAGATAATAAATTTTGAGCGTTTAATTAAAAAAGGAACTTTTTTAGAGCAAGTCTGCTCAGTCACTGACCTTTTTTATTCACTTTATCAGGACGTTGACTGAACTTTTTAACTAACGCGGATGTACCTAAATTTTCAGTTCAGTTTTGATTACTTCAATTAAAAAAAAAACTTTAAGATACCGGTTTAAACCAATAAATTATTAAAAATTTGAATAAAAATATTTTTAAGTTTAAATTTTGAAATTTTTATATATCAAAAGAGTTCCACTTGGAGTGCTTTAATTTTCAGTTCAGTTTTGATTACTTCAATTAAAAAAAAACTTTAAGATACCGGTTTATACCAATAAACTATTAAAAATGTCAATAAATTGTCTTTTCAGTGTTAATTTTGAAATTTTTAAATCTCCAAAGAGTTCCACTTTGAGAGCTTTAATTTTCAGTTCAGTTTTAATTACTTCAATTAAAAAAGACTTTTATATACTGCTTTATACCAATACATTATCAAAAATGTGAATTAAGATATTTTTAAGTTTAAATTTTGCAATTTTTAAATCTCAAAAGAGTTCCACCTAGAGTGCTGTAATTTCAGTTCAGTTTTGATTTCTTTAATTTAAAAAAAAACTTTTTTATGCCGCTTTATATCAATAAATTATTAAAAATGTGAATAAAATTTTTTTTAAGCTTTAATTATGAAATTTTCAAATCTCAAAAGAGTTCCACTCAGAGTGCTTTAATTCCAGATCAGTTTTGATTACTTCAATTTAAAAAAAAAAACTTTCATATACCGCTTTATACCAATAAATGATTAAAAATGTGAATAACAATTTTTTTTAAGCTTTAATTATGAAATTTTCAAATCTCAAAAGAGTTCAACTTAGAGTGCTTTAACTTCAGTTCAGTTTTGATTACTTCAAATTAAAAAAAACTTTCACCATAATACTACAGACTAGATAATAAATTTTGAGCGTTTAATTAAAAAAGGATCTTTTTTAGAGCGTTGACTGAAGTTTTATCTAACGCGGATTTCGTGTCAAGGTAGTGCAAGTTCAGGGTCTTCTTTTGGGAAGTGTGCCAGGCGTGAAATGTTTCTTTTTTTCCTGCTGTCGTTCAAGCTCGATCATGTGACGTTAAAATTCTGCCTTGAGAATGTCTTGAGGCATCTTGGCAAGAATCTTGCGGCAACATTTGTGTTGCATTCAGGAAAATTTTCCATATAGTGCCTCAAGCTCGGGCAGACGAGACGGAGGAGAAGCTTTTCCAAGCCGCCTCTTTCATCCCACAAATGGGTCGAGGGTTCGCCCTCTTCGAGACCATGAAGCAGTTGCAAGGCAAGCGAATCAGTACAATGCAACCGACGCGACGTTGCACAGTGGAGAAAAAGTACATTTTTTGGTTCAAAATTCGATTCCGGCTGAACCTCTCGACCGATTTGGATTTTTTTTTTAAAGCTGATAACGTTTCAAAGAAAGTTGTAAAACCTGATTTTTAATTTAGTTTTTTAATTTTTTTTATAAATCAATAAATATGACGAAAAAATGGAAATTTTTTCTATTTGGCGTACCCGGTGATCGTCAATAATAGGATAATTGTTATAATCGCCGACGTTTCATATATTAGATTATACAAAGATACCCCATCATGACACAATAAAGAAAAAAATAATTTATAAACAAATTCTATTCTTGTTAATATTATAAACAAATGAATTATTCAGGCATTTGTCGTCTGAAAAATTTGTTTTTTATCGATTCAATTATTTTCAATTAGGAACCTTATGATAATTTTAAAAAATTATAATTTTTTTATGTATTTTATAATTGTGTCAAATAAATTTAATACACAAATGCATTATTCGAGCACTTATCGACGGAAAAATTCTTTTTTTTTCGAATTTTAGTCGTTTCAATCAAAAACTTAATGATAATTTTAGAAACATATATCACTATTTGATAAATTTAATTTTTTTTTAACAAAGGCCGCAGCAGGATAAGCATGGTCTGGGTACCCCCGCTCAGATGTGATCCATGTTGCGGGAGCAAGTGGCTTCCCCTATAAGATAAATTTACCCCAAGTATCAACTAAAAAAAAAAAATTTACGAAAGTTATAAACAAATTTTGAAAAATAAAAAAATCCAATTTTCTCGAAAACGGCTTTACCGATCATGATGGTCAGGATATATGTTATAGAGGGTACTAAGGGAGTTTCGAAAATAATTCAATAATCAATTCTGTTGATGATAAGAGGATAAAAAATTATTTAAATTTTTATATAATTCTTTGAAAAGGAAGTACTTCTTGAACACCAACCATTTTTATTTTATATCATGTTCACATTCAAGGTATCAATATATATTTTTGCGGAAATGATCAAAGCATTACTTCATAGTTAAAAAAAATAAAAACTACTTAAATGCCCTTAAAATGTATGCAATTAAATGAGAATGAGGGGTCAACTTAATTTTTAGCTTATGACGGAGTAAGTTATACGCAATGGTGTAATAAAATTCAGATGCAACGGCATTATTCGACTGAAAAAAAATTTTATCGTGAATTCCCCTGTCATAGTGTCCATCGATTATAAGTAGATAGAACAATATTTGTTTTTGTTTACTGCTGACATTCGCCAAACTAATTTCATGTTTGGACAGGATGCACCACGTGGAGGTCGCCCGTCAGATTATCATCTCTTATTTTATTTACATTATATATAACTATATACATACTGTATTAATAACTTAACAAAACATATATACACTATATACACACATGATAACCACCAATTTACATATATACACTTCATATGCACAAAACATATGTATATTATTTGGAAGCTGCGTATTAGTCATCGTTACTGTTTCCTTCGATGACAGAATGAACATTCTGTATATTATAATGTATATAGTGTATATATGTTTTGTGAAGTTATTAATACAGTATGCATATAGTTGTATATAATGTATAATAAAGTAAGGGATGATAATTTTACTGACGACCTCCACGTGGTGCATCCTGGGCAAACATGAAATTAGTTTGGCGAATGTCAGCAGTAAACAAAAAGAAGTAATTTTCTATCTACTTATAATCGACGGACACTATGACAGGGGAATTCACGATAAAATTTGATTTCCGTCGAATAATGCTGTTGCATCTGAATTTTATTACGCCATTGCGTATAATTTACTGCGTCATAAGCTAAAAATTAAGTTGACCCCTCATTCTCATTTAATTGCATACATTTTAAGGGCATTTAAGTAGTTTTTATTTTTTTTAACTATCAAGTAATGCTTTGCTCATTTTCGCAAAAATATATATTGATGCCTTGAATGTAAGCATGATATAGAATAAAAATTGTTGGTGTTCAAGAAGTACTTCCTTTTAAAAGAATTATTTAAAAATTTTAATAATTTTTTTTATTCTCTTACAATCAATAGAATTGATTATTGAATTATTTTCGGAACTCCCTTAGTACCCTCTATAAAATATATCTTGATCATCATGATCGGTAAAACCGTTTTCGAGAAAATTGGATTTTTTGATTTTTCAAAATTTGTTTATAACTTTCGTAGAAAAATTTTTTTCAGTTGATACTTGGGGTAAATTTATCTTATAGAGAAAGGCACTTGCCCCCGCAATATGGATCACATCCGAGCGGGGTAACTCAGACCATGCTTATCCTGCTACGGCCTTTAATAAACAAATGCATTATTTGGGCATTTGTCGACGAAAAATTCGTTTTCTTTCTATGTCATTCCTTTTAATTGAGAACTTCATGTTAATTTCAGCAACATTCATAATTAGTTCATAAATTTTATGATTTTTAAACAAATTTAATAAACAAATACATTTTTCGGGCATTTCTTGACCGAAAAACTCGTTATTCAAAGTCAGTCCTTTTAATTGGGAACTTCATGATAATTTTAGCAACATCCATCACTCTTTGATAAATTTTATAATTTTATTTAAAAAATTTAATAAACAAATTCATTATTCGAGCATTTAATGCTGAAAAAATTCGTTTTTTTCAATTGGGAACTTTATCATAATTTTAGTAACATTTATCAGTATTTAATAAATTTTATTCTCTTTTTAAACAAATTTAATAAACAAATGCATTCTTCGGGAATTTGTTGACAGATAAACTCGTTTTTTTCAAACTCAGTTCTTTTAATTGGGAACCATACGATAATTTCAGTAAAATTCATAATTAGTTGATTAATTTCATGTTTGTGTTAAACAAATTTAATTGAAAAATGCATTATTCCTTGTATTCAAACCCTTTTGGGTTGGCCAACTGTAAGTACTGAATGAAAAAAAAGAACTGAATCTGGCGGACTGAACCTGTGGACCGATTTGGATGTTTTTTTTTAAAGCTGATAAAATTTCAAAGAAAGTTGTCAAGCCTGATTTTTAATTTAGTTTTTTTAATTTTTTTATAAATCAATAAATATGACGACATTTACATTTATTATTTATTATTTTATTATTTATTTATTATATATTAATTACATTATATAAAGATATTTCATCATGATAAAATAAAGAA
>JAAAKG020139073.1:0-12462 GCA_010014905.2 Druon quercuslanigerum
TTTTAATATTTTTTTTTAAATTTAAATATTCTTGAGCAATCTATTATTTTGATTAAAGACGTAAATTTACTATCATATTTTTGGTTCGAAAATCACCACTTTGGGTTCAAAATTTTATTTATTTGGTAAAAAATTTTAATTTTTCTTCGAAAAATCCGACCTTTGAGTGAGAAATTCACCTTTTTATAGTAAATATACAAATATTTGGTTATAAACACAACTGTTTTGATAAGAATTCAATTATTTTGTTAAAACTTTAAATATTTGGTTAGTCATTTTTGTATGGAAAATTCAACTCTTTTTCTTTAACATTCATATTTTTGAATAGAACATTCGTGCTTTTCCAACTTTTTTGGTAGAAAAGTTATTTTTATTGTTTACAAATTTATCTTTTTTAAATGAAGATATACTTTTTTTTCTGAAAATTCAACTTTCATGATCGAAAATTTAACTGCCTTTTGAAAATTTGTCTTTTTGGTTTGAAAATTCAACCATATGTTTAAAAATATTTGCCTTTGATAGAAAAGTAATAATTTAAATGCAAGTTCTTTTTTTAATTAAAAAGTTTAGTATTATAATTTTTTTCAAAATTCATAACTTACATTAAAAAATATTACTGTTTGGTGAAAAAGTTTTTTTGTCTTTTTGGATTATAAATTTATCGTCTTGAGTTAAAAATTAATCTTTTTGTAGAAGAGTAATCTTTTTAGTTAAAAGTAATTTTTTTATAATTATTAAATTAATTATTTTAATTTTATTAGATATATAGATTTTAAATTAAAATAATTATTAATTGTTATATTACAATTTTCTATGAAATAGTAGAATTTCAACCAAAAGAGATAACTATTTTATTTGTGGTTACGTATTTATTTATTTATTTCGTTTTAAAATTTATCTTTTGGTGAAAAGTATATCCTTGTACGTTGAAAGTTTAGCTTTTTGTTTAAAAATTTATATTTTTTATGATAAATTTGTCTCTTTTGATTTAAAGTTTAACTATCTGTTTGTAAATTCATCCGTTTAGTTGAAAATTTAATTATTTAGTTGAAATTTTAATTTTTCTTTCGAAATTTCCTCTTTTTTGACTGAAAATTCATTTTTTTTAAAGAAAAGTAATTTTTTCTTACATATTTATATTTCTTGGTTGAAAAGAAATTATTTTGTTGATTTAAAAATTTAACTGTCTTCTAAAGACTCGTCTTTTTCTATTAAAAATTCAATTGTTTTGTTGAAATTCGCTGAATTGGGCAAAAAAGTAATCTTTTTTGGTTTAGATTTAATTATTTTTTTGTCTGTTATGAATTATTTTGTTCGGATTTTTTTTTCGCTTAAAAAATTCTACAGACTTGTTAAAAGATATATTTTTTTAGTTGAAAATTCAACATTCTTTTGATCGAAAATCCAGCTATTTTTCTTTAAAATTCGTATTTTTTTATAGAAAACTCGTGTTTTTCTGTTGAAAATTTAACTTTTTGGTAGAAAAGTTATTTTTATTGTTTTTGTTTGAAATTTAATTTTTTAAATAAAAATTTAGAATTTAAAAAATAAGAATTTATTCTAATTGAAAGTTTTCTATTATAACTTAAGTTTAAGTTTTATTTTTTGTTTAAAAATCCTATAATTCAGTTAAAAATTATATTATGTTTTTGAAAATTCAAATATTTTTGGTTTAAATTTTATCATTTTTGTTTGAAAATCAGAAATTTAAATTATTTATTTAAAATTTTATTCTTTTGTTGAAAACTCTTCCTTTTCGATTAAAAATTCTTCTTTTTTTTGTAAAAAAGTCTTCTTTCTTTATTGCAAATTCATTTTCATGGTTAAAAATGATTTTTTTGTTAATTTGAAAAATTAACTGTGTTCTAACAATTCGTCTTTGTGACAGAAAATCTAATTATTCGGTAGAAAATCATTGAAATTGGATAGAAAAGTAATCTTTTTTAGTTAAGAGTTTAATCTTTTTGATTGTCTGATATTAAATCTTTGGTTCGGAATTCTCCTTTTTTGCTTAAAAATCCTGCAAATTGGTTACAAAATTTATTATTTTATTAAAAATTCAACTGCTTTCGATAAAATTTTAATATTTTTTTAAAACTTAGAATGTTAATATTTCTTGTTTAAAAATAAAATTTGTTTTTCAAAATTAAACTTTAGGACTTAAAAATTTAACTGCCTTCTAAAAATTCATCGTTTTGGCTTGAGCAATCTATTATTTTGTTGAAAAACGTTGAATTTATTTTCATATTTTTGTTTCGAAAATCACCACTTTTTTATTAAAAATTTTAATAGTTGGTAAAAAATTTTAATTTTCGTTTGAAAATTTAATTATTTTGTTAAAATTTTAACTATTCGGTCAGTCATTTTTTTAATGGAATATTCAACTATTTTTCTTGAACATTCATCTTTTTGAATAGAACATTCGTGGTTTTCCTTTGAAAAATCAACTTTTTTGAAAATTCAACTATATTTTTGAAAATATTCACCTGTGATAGAAAAGTAATAATTTTAGTTAAAAGTTCTTTTTTAATTGAAATATTGAAATAAATATTGAATAGAAATTTCAGGATTTAAAATTTTTGTTGTTGTTTTTTTGAACTAAAAATTAATCTTTTGGTATAAAAGTAATCTTTTTGGTTCAAAGTTAATTATATCTAATTGAAAAGTTTAATTTTATATTTTGAGTTCAAAGTTCTTTATAACAAAAATATTTTTTTCGAAATTCTACTGTTTTGTTGAAAATTTGTCTTTTTGGATAAAAAATTCCTCTTTTAGGATAGAAAATTACGGTTCTTTGATAGAAAAGTCATATTTCTTGGTTCCAAATTTTTTGTTATTGAAGATCAACTGTTTTAACTGATAAATTGTTAGAAAATAGTCGCCTTTGATAGAAAAGTAATCTTTTTTTGTTGAAAATTAAATTTTTTTATTAAACAGTTTATTATTGTACTTTTTTCTCAAAATTCATAACTTTTCGTTAAAAAATTTACTGTTTTGTAAACAAGTATTTGTCTTTTTGAATTAAAAATGTATCCTTTTGAATGAAAAATTAATCTTCTGGTAGAAGAGTAATCTTTTTGATTAAAACTTAATTTTTTTGAATTTAAAAGTTAACTATTATATTTGCGGTTCAGGATTTAACTCTTTTAGTTAAAAATTTATCTTTTGGTAGAAAAGTTATCTTTTCTTTTAACTTTTTGGTTAAAAGTGTATCCTTGTACGTTAAAAGTTTAACTTTTTGTTGAAAATTTTATCTTTTTGATCAAAAATTTGTCTCTTTTTATTAAAAAATTAACTATTTGGTTGCAAATGCATCCGTTTGGTTGCAAATTTAATTATTTAGTTAAAAATTTAATTCTATTTTTGAAAATTTCTCCTTTTCATCTGAAAATTCGTTTTTTTTAAGTCATTTTTCCTTACATTTTCATATTTCTTGGTTGCAAAGAAATTTTGTTGTTAATTTAAATATTTAACTGTCTTCTGAAGATTCGTATTTTTTTATTGAAAATTCAATTATTTTGTTTAGAATTTATCTTTTTGCTTAGAAATTCTACAGTTTGGTTACAAATTTTATTATTTTTCAAAAATTCAACTGCTTTTGATGAAGTTTTAATATTTTTTGTTTTAAACATAAAATCTTAATCTTTCTTGTTAAAAATGAAATTTGTTTTCAAAAATTATTTTGTTCAAAAACGTTAAATATACTATAATATTTTTGGTTCGAAAATCACCACTTTGGGTTCAAACTTTTATTATTTGTTAAAAAATTTTAATTTTTGTTTAAAAAATCCGACCTTTCAGTAGGAAAAGCACCTTTTTATAGTAAAAATACAACTATTTGGTTATAAATTCAACTGTTTTGATTTGAATTTAATTATTTTGTTAAAATTTTAACTATGTGGTTAGTCATTTTTTTATGGAAAATTCAACTGTTTTTCTTTAACAGTAGTCTTTTTAAATAGAAAATTCGTTTTTTTTCCTTTAAATATTCAACTTTTTTTTAGAAAAGTTATTTTCATTGTTTACAAATTCATTTTTTTTCATTGAAGGTATACTTTTCTGCTTAAAATTCAACTTTCATTCTTCTTGGTTTGAAAATTTAACTATTTGTTTGAAAATATTTTCCTTAGATAGAAAAGTAATAATTTAGTTGAAATTTCTTTTTTTAATTGAAAAGTTTATCATTAAAGTTTTTTCTCAAAAATTCAGAACTATCGCTTAAAAATTTTAAGATGTAAAATTTTTGTTCTTGTTTTTTTGAATTATAAATTCATCCTTTTGAACTAAAAATTAATATTTTGGTAGGAAAGTATTCTTTTTGGTTCAAAGTTACGTATTTCTAATTGAAAAGTTCACTTTTTTATTTTTAGTTCAGAATTCTTCTCTATTGGTTAAAAATTTCAAGATTTTATAAAATAGTTGTTTTTTCGAAATTCTACTGTTTTGTTGAATATTTGTCTTTTTAGATCAAAAAAGTCCTCTTTTTGGATAGAAAATTTAGGTTTTCTTAGTAGAAAAGTCATATTTCCTGATTGCAAATTCATTTTTTTATTTAAGATTAACTTATTTGTTGAAAAATCAACTTTCATATTCGAAAATTGAACTGTCTTTCCAAAAATTCGTCTTTTTCGTCTGAAAATATAACTATTTGTTATAAAATAGTCGCATATGATATAAAATGAATCTTTTTGGTTGAAAGCTAAATTATTTATTAAAAAGTTGATTAATTTACTTTTTTCTCAAAATTCATGTTGTATGAAATATTTTTTGTACTAAATATTTTATAAAAATTTTGTATAAATTTTGTATTATTCATAACTTTTGGTTAAAAAATTTACTGTCTTGTAAACAAGTTTTTGTCTTTTTGGATTAAAAATTAATCTCTTGGTAGAAAAATTATCTTTTTGTTTTGATAACGTTTCGGTTAAAAGTTTATACTTGTACGTTAAAGGTTTAACTTTTTGTTTAAAAATATATCTTTTTTATCAAAAATTTGTGTCTATTGATTGAAAGTTTAACTTTTTGGTTATAAGTGCATCCGTTTGGTTGTAAATTTAATTATTTAATTGAAAATTCCTCCTTTTCGACTGAAAATTTGTTGTTTTTTTTTGTAAGAAAAGTCATTTTTCCTTACATATTCATATTTCTTGTTTGAACAGGAATTTTTTATTTGATTTAAAAATTTAACTGTCTTCTAAAGACTCGTCTTTTTCTATTAAAAATTCAATTATTTTGTTAAAAATCGCTCAATTGGGCATAAAAGTAATCTTTTTTTATTCAGATTTAATTCTTTTTGTTTGTTTGTTATAAATTATTGTGTTCAGAATTTATCTTTTCACTCAGAAATTCTACAGTTTGGTCAAAAAGTTTGTTCTTTTTTGTTGAAAATTCAACTTTCTTTAGTAGAAGCTTCATCTGTTTTATTTAAAAAGTCAAATATTTAGTTAAGCTTAACTAAGGTATTAAAAATATCATTTTTATTGTAAATTTAACTATTTTAATGAAGTCGTACTTTTTGGATGAGGACTGGCCCATTTTGTGGAAAATTCACCTTTTTCGATTAAAAATTTATCTTTTCTTGTAAAACAGTAATCTTTATTATTTGTCCATTCATCTTTCTTGCTTAAAAATTAATTTTTTTGTTTAAAATTAAACTTTTAGGAACAAAAATTTAACTGTCTTCTAAATATTCATCTTTTTGGCTTGAGCAATCTATTATTTTGTTAAAAAGACGTTAAATTTTTCAGAAAGCTAAACCCTTTTTATTGAAAGTTATTCCTTTTTTAGTTGAAGTTTATTCTTTCTTGCGAAAATTCGACCTTTTAGTAGGAAATTCACCTTTCTGTGATGAAAATACAAATATTTAGTTAAAAATTCAACTATCTTGTTAAAAATTTAATTATTTTGTTGACACTTTTACTATTTGGTTAGGCATTCTATTAATCGAAATTTCAATTATTTTTCTTTAAAATTTGTCTTTTTTAATAGAAAAATCGTGGTTTTCTTTTGAAAATTTAACTTTTTTGGTGGAAAAGTCATTTTCATTGCTTGCAAATTCATCTTTTTTGGTTGAAGATGAATTTTTTTGCTGAAAATTTAACTGTCATGTTCGAAAATTTAATTGTCTTTTCAAAAATTCGTCTTTCTAGTTTACAAATTTAACTTTTTGTTTGAAAATATTCGCCTTTGTTAGAAAAGTAATCTTTTTTGTTGAAAGTTCAATTTTTTAAATAAAAAGTTTACTATTCTACTTTTTTCTCAAAATTTATAACTTTTATTTAAAAATATCACTGTTTCGTGAAAAAGTTTTTTTGTCTCTTTGGATTATAAATTTATCCTCTTGAATTAAAAATTAATCTTCTGGTAGAAGAGTAATCTTTTTGGTTAAAAGTTAATTTTTTCTAATTAAAAAGTTAACTATTCTATTTGTGTTTCAGTATTTATTTCTTTCGTTTAAAAATTTATCTTTTGGTAGAAAAATTATCTTTTTGTTTTGATAACTTTTTGGTTAAAAGTTTATCCTTGTACGTTGACAGTTTAACTTTTTGTTTAAAATTTCATCTTTTTCATCAAAAATTTTCTCTCTTTTAATTAAAATTTTAACTATTTGGTTGCAAATTTAAGTCTTCAATTGAAAATTTAATTCTTCTTTTGAAAATTCCTCCATTTCGACTGAAAATTAGTTTTTTTAAAGCAAAGTCATTTTTTCTTACATATTCATATTTCTTGGTTAAAAAACAATTTATTTTATTTAAAAATTTAACAGTCTTCTAAAGATTCATCTTTTTGTATTGAAAATTCAATTGTTTTGTTGAAAATCGCTGAATTGGGCAGAAAGTAATCTTTTATGATTCAGATTTAATTCTTTTTGTTTACCTGTTGTCATCTATTTTGTTCGGAATTTATCTTTTCGCTTAGAAATTCTATAGTTTGGTTAAAATTTTTATTTTATTTTTTTAAATTCCTTTTTGTTAATAAAAAAATCGTGTTTTTGTTTTGAAAATTTAACTTTTTTGGTAGAAAACTCATTTTTATTACTTGTAAATTCATCTTTTTTTATTTAAGATGAATTTTTTTGCTGAAAATTTAACTGTCATTCGAAAATTTAACCGTCTTTTCAAAAATTCGTCTTTTTGGTTTAAAAATTTAACTATTTGTTTCAAAATATTCGCTTTTGTTAGAAAATTTATTTTTTTTGTTGAAAGTTCAATTTTTTAATTGAAAAGATTACTATTATACTTTTTTCTAAAAATTCATAATTTTTATTTAAAAATATTACTGTTTGGTGAAAAAGTTTTTTTGTCTTTTTGGATTATAAATTTATCCTCTTGAATCAAAAATTAATTTTCTGGTAGAAGAGTAATCTTTTTGGTTAAAAGTTAATTTTTTCTAATTTAAAAGTTAACTATTCTATTTGTGGTTCAGTATTTATTTCTTTCGTTTAAAAATTTATCTTTTGGTAGAAAAGTTATCTTTTTGTTTTGATAATTTTTTGGTTATAAGTATATTCTTGTACGTTGAAAGTTAAAATTTTTGTTTAAAAATTTATATTTTTTATCATAAATTAGCCTCTATTGATTAAAAGTTTAACTATTTGGTTGTAAATGCATCCGTTTGGTTACAAATTTAATTATTTAGTTTAAAATGTAATTCTTATTTTGAGAATTCCTCCTTTTAGACTGAAAATTCATTTTTTTTAAAGAAAAGTAATTTTTTCTTTCATATTTGTTGAAAATCGCTGAATTGAACACAAAAGTAATCTTTTTTGGTTCAGATTTAATTCTGTTTGTTTGTCTGTTATGAATTATTTTGTTCAGAATTTATCTTTTCGATTAGAAATTCTAGAATTTGGTTAAAATTTTTATTTTTTTGTTGTTAAAAATTCAACATTCTTTTGATTGAAAATTTATCTATTTTCCTTCAAGATTCGTCTTTTTATTATAAAAAAATCGCGTTTTTCTTTTGATAATTTAACTTTTTGGGTAGAAAAGTCATTTTTACTGCTTGCAAATTCTTCTTATTTGGTTAAAGATAAATTTTTTGGCTGAAAATTTAACTGTTATGTTTGAAAATTTAATTGTCTTCAAAAATTCGTCTTTCTTGTTTACAAATGTAACTTTTTGTTTGAAAATATTCGCCTTTGTTAGAAAAGTAATCTTTTGTGTTAAAAGTTAAATTTTTTAAATAAAAAGTTTACTATTCTACTTTTTTCTCAAAATTTATAACTTCTATTTTATTTTATTTATTTAATTCGTATGAAAATTTAACTTTTTTAATAGAAAAGTCATTTCTGTCTTATCAAAAATTAGTCTTTTTGGTTTAAAAATTAAAATATTTTTTTTTTAAATATTCGATTTTGTTAGAAAAGTAAACTTTTTTGTTGAAAGTTAAATTTTTTAATTGAAAAGCTTACTATCATAATTTTTCCTCCAAATTCATAACTTTTATTAAAAAATATTACTGTTTAGTAAAAAAGTTTTCTTGTCTTTTTGGATTATAAATTTAGCCACTTGAAATCTTTTTGGTTGACAGTTAATTCTTTCTCATTGAAAAGCTCACTATTATATTTTCCGTTCACAATTCATCTCTATTTGTTAAAAATTAACTATCTTGTTTAAAAAAAAAAAATTTTGTCTAAAATGCGATTGTTTTATTAAAAAATTATCTTTTTATATAGAAAATTCATCCTTTTTATTTGACAACTTTATGGTTAAAAATTAATCTTTGTACCTTGACTGTCGATTATAGTACTCACATTAATTTTTTTCAAAAGATTTTAGTTCCTTATTATTACCATTTTTTTTTAATTAGCCTAGTTTCTCCAAGTTACCTACGCTGCACAAATGTCATAAAAAAATCAATAAAATTTATTTCACGTTTTGCTTTTATTCTAATTAAATATTATTTAAACTAGATAATGATGGAGGATTCTCTTTTCCCCAATGGGGATCTTCATTAGGTCAAGTTTTTGGTTCTATTAGGAAGGGTTAAATCAGTGTGGTGTCCTGTATTGTGACCGCCATACTAAACAGTTGTAAGCTTTTACTAACACAAATTAGGAACCCTACCATCCACTTCCCAGGTTGTTCCCGATTTGCTTCTCCCTAGGGTGCCTGTCATAAACTACCCCAGATAATCCTTCCCCAGTCTTCTCTCTACTCCTAACTTACTTCCTACAAATTTTCACAAAATTATACGCAACCAAATCAAAGTAGGATTTTTGATCATTTCAAAATATAATTTTCGGAAAAAGTATCACTACTTTTACACTTTTTTCTCTGGATTATAATATTACAGGATTACTTAAATTCACAAGGGGTAGATTTTAGGGTTAGAAAAATCAGTTTTAAAAAACATTTACATGTGATTACACAATATTGCATATGGATTTGCATAATGGATTACATTATATTACATGGGATTACATAATATGTCGTATGGCTTCCAAAATTCAACTATGTTGGTTAAAGTTAATTATTATGTTAAAAATACGACTATTTTGTTCAAAATTCATCTTTGTATGTGAAAAATTTAAGCATTTAATTCAAAATTCTACTATTTTGTTGAAAATTTAATTATTTTAATAATGTTTTTGTTGATAGTTTTTTACTATTTTGACAGAAAATTCGTCCTTTTGTGGCTCTTTAAAAATGTAATTATTTGTTAATTATTTTTTTTTTAAATTTAACTATTTTTTTAAAAAGTTATCTTTTAGGTCATTTTTGATCAAAAAATTATATTTTTCAGTTGAAAATTAGACTATTTTTTGAAAAATTTAAGAATTTTGTTCCAAATTTTCTTTTTTGATATAAAAATAATCTTTTTCTTTGAAAATTAGTCTTATTGATGCAAGATGCAACCAATATTTAGAAATTCTCATTATTATGTTAAAAATTCGACTATTTCTAATAAATATTATCTTTATGTGTAGAAAATTTAACTGCTTTAAAAAATATATTTTTTTTTAAATTCAACTTTTTTCATAAAAGTCATGTTTTTTGGTCAAAAATTCAACTATTTTGTTAAAATTTATCCTTTTGTATTGAAAAATCATCTTGTATCGTATATAGTCATTTTTTCCTAAAATGAATAAATTCCAAATTTTTAATTCTAATCTGAAATTAAATTGTTGTGTTCCGTTAATAAAAGATTAGAATATTTTGCTTTAAAAGTTAATGGTCAAGTAATATGAAAAATTATTAAAAGAAAAATAAAGGAATTTTAAAATAAAGTTTTTTGGCCGTACTATACACGGTTTGGAATTTTAATATTAAATAATATTTCAAGAAAAATTAAAAAGAATAAAACTAGTAATCCAAAATCCTTTGCTTCAATTAAATATACTTAAAAAATCAAAACCTGTTCCAGAAGTTTGAAGATTCTGATTTAGCGGTTGAATGTCAAGTACACTAAATTATTCCTACACTTACACATGCTCCTAACTTTAGAGAAACTAACTCCCTTCAAAGTTAATTTAATTTTGCAAAGTGTCAGATCTTAGCAAAGTTAATTTTCTGTTTCAGAGCCACACTATTCATGACCTGGAAACCTACACTCAATATTTAATTTTATTGGAAGTTTTTAATCCAGAGGGTCATGGGCCAGCCACTTCAGTAGCTGTATTTACAGATGAAGGAGGTAAGATTTTATTTTTAAGTAAAATTTCAGAATACACTCAACTCTCGATATAAGACTAGTTCAGGGCGTAACTTGGATTAGCCTTGATCCTAAATCGAGGAAATCCAAATGTAAAGTGGCAGGGGCGTATGAATCATTTCTGTTATATGTGAGAGCATTACGCAACTTGATAAAAATAACGAAACTACATAGTCCATTAGTTCTAGGAATATCGAAAAACGGTGTTCCTAAATCGAAAGTTGAGTTTATAAGTGAAATAATGAAGTATGACTTACGAAGAAGTCTCAAAATTGTCTTCATCTTCAAACTAGTTTTATAATCGTAGAAATAAAAGAATAAAAAATTATTGAGAACATAATTTAGGATATCTATTAGTTACAAGACAAAAATTGAAAAAAATGGTTTTGTTATATTTTTTTTTATTTTTTATATATTTGTTATTTTATATTTTTAATAATTAAATTTTCCTTATTTCCTGATAAACACTATAAATTTAAATCAGTCAGAAGTTGACTGACTAAATTAATCATGAATTCATTCCTAAATTTTATTTAATAATTAAATTTAAACATAATTGACTGTTTAACAATTCAAAGTTACGGATTAGATATTTTTCAGTTAAAAATTCAACTACCTGGTTGAGTAATCAACTATTTTGTGGAAAAATTATCTTCTTTGGTTAAACATCACTGATTTTTTTATTTAAAATTAAAAAATTGTCGGTGTCAATATCGATTATTTTTTATCTGAAAATAATTACTTTTTTGTTTGAAATATCAATTACTAGGACATTCTTGGTTGAAAATTCATCTTTATCAGTTGAAAATTAAACTATTTAGCTAAAAGTTAAAGCACTTTGTTAAAAATTAAGTAATTAAAATAAAATTTAAAATAATTAAATTGAAAATTAGTTGTTTTAGTTGAAAACTTACCTCTTTGGTTAATATTGTATCTAATTTGTTGAAAATTCTTTTCATTTTAATCAAAAATTAAATTTTTGAAATACAAATTTTAATTATTCCATTTTCAGATAAAAAATTATATTTTTAATTGCAAATTCAATAATTTAGTTGAAACTTTAGTTTATATCTTGAAAATCAGTTTTTTTAAATTTAATATTCTTGGTTGAAAATTCGTCTTATTTACTTTAGGTCAACTTTTTTTAATTGAAAATTAAAATTGTTTTTAGTTAAATTATCAGATAATTGGTTGAGAGTTTGTTAAAGATTAATTATTTTACTTGAAATTTGATTTTTTTTGTAGAAAATTGAACTAATTTGTTGAAAATTCGTTTATTTTTGTGAAGAATTAACTTTTTCAACTAAAAATTTTAGTATTCCATTTTAAGTTGACTATTTGGTGGACATTTTTTATACTTGAAGGCTAAACTATTTGATTCAAAAATTCTTTTTTTTTTTAAATAACCTTTTTTTAAATAAAAATTATACTTTTTAGTTAAAATTCTTGTATTTTATTGAAATTGCGTTTGCATTGGTAAAAAATCGAAATTGTTGGTTAAAAATTCGTCTTGTTTAGTTAAGTCAACTGCTATTTAAAATCAAAATCTTTTTTTTTTGACAAATATTAACTGCTTTTTTAATTGAAACCTTTTTTGGCGGAGATACCAGTTATTATATTTTTGATTCAGTATTTATATATATATTTAATGAAAATGTTACTACTTTTTTTTTAAATTCATCATTTTAGTTGGTAATTCGTTTGTGTTGATTAAAAATTATATCTTTTAAAAAAAATTATTTTTGTTTAAATTAATCTTTTAAGCCAAAAATTTCAGATCCATTTTTGGACGAAAATTGATATTTT
>JAAAKG020139074.1:0-34821 GCA_010014905.2 Druon quercuslanigerum
CTTCAAGAATGACCTTGATCTTTTTGAAAAAATATTTACCTGGAGAGATATTTAGGTGTATCGAGACTTTTTGAACATCCTGCATATATGTTCGCTAAAACGTTGGTGGGACACCTGCCCAATTTGAAGTTCCACCATCGATAATAATAAGTAAAACAGACACTGATAAAAAAACGTCTTGTATGTACTCTGTAAAGCTGAATTGTACAAGTGAAGGATTAAAATATATAGAATTTGATTAATAAGAAAAAGAATTATTCAAGGAAGAATAAGATAAATAGCAAACAACTAGAAAGAAATAGAAGAATTGAAACGAAAATTATGCAAAATAGAAGCCAAGCGGTGAGGGTCAAGAAATTTGCGCGCGAATCTTAGTTTGAGTTACGTGATTCAAACAAACCCAAGCTCTTCCGGCCTCAGTGAATACTTCCTCCAAGTGGTCAGACCACGCGTATTGCCCTGTAGTAAAAACCCAGACGCTGACTTAAGTAAACGTGCCGGTTTTTAAGCTGTCATAAGAAAATCTCAGCTGGTCGATAAAATGTAAAAATAAAGGAAAGACTAGGTAAAATCAAATATATTTAAGATTGGAGAAAATTAAAATTATTCCAAAGATGGCGAATCCGGTAGAAAATGTAACAAAAAGTAGACAAAATAATAAAATTTCCCAAATTATATTAGATGAAATTGCACAAGCAATGATGACTCACGAAAACGAAATTATTAAAAGTCAATCAGTCGAAATAAAAAATAAAAGCAAAGAATTAGCAAGATATTTAAATTTAAAATTGATAACGGTTATAAGAGAATTATAATTGGGGGCAGTGCAGTCGAGAAAAATTGGGAACAGAAAAAGAGACACAAGAATAAGAAAAAAATAAGAGCTATAGAATTAAAATTAACGAAATATCGGAATAAATAAAAAATTCAAATAATAGAATGGATAAAATCTCAAATTCAAGCCAAAATTTAGTAAAACAAAGTAATAAGTCAAGAAATGTGCAAAATTTTGTTTATTTTAACGAAACAGAATTAGGTTTTAATGAGCAAAAGCAATCATTAGCAGGTGCAAGAAACAGAATAACAATACATATAGGTAGTGGTCACTTATTACCGAGACCGGTACACAGGCAATCAATGATACTAAAGTCGAAGTTTCCTTAAAACGAAACAGAAAAGCAAGATAGAATTAATAGGAGTAGAGAGACCGTTAAGGAAAGAGAAGAGATAAATGGAGATAATATAAATGCAATACCAGCAACTATTTTTCTATTCAGTATGATTCAAACTCCTTTCTGAATAATTTCAAAGTGGCCCATTAAATTAAAAAAAAAAAACACTAAAAATAGTCCAACTTATTTTTTAAATAATTCAATTAAATTTTCAAGTGGCTATTAAATCAACCAATAGGACATCTTAGATAATTTAGATGCTGTTTTCCAAAAAGAAACATTAGGTTGGTTTCGAGTCAATAAAAATAATTGACAACATTCAGATCAATTTATTCAAGATTTTGAAGAAACTTATTTTAAGGAGCGATGTACGGAAATAATCAAGAAAAAAGGAAAGTTTTGTAACCAGAAAAAAGACCAAGATATTAATACTTTTGTAACAGAAATAAAACAATTATTTGAAAAATTAATGCCACGTCTGAGCCTAGAATAGCAATTAAGAAAGACTTATGAAAATTTAACAATTGAATACTTTACATTTCACGAAATGCTTTTTTATATTTGTCAAAACTATAAATTTTAGGGCGAGAATGGGAAACAGAATTGGCAAAATCGAACTTTAGAGGTCAAGAACTAAGCATTTTAGATAAAGATAACGTTAAAATTGATAAAAATAACGAAGGTACAGGAAATAATCAGAGCCAAAATAACATTCAAAACCAAAAGCAAAATAAAGATCAGCAAAAAAATTATGACCAAAATTAACAAAGACGATTTCGACCGTGGTATGTAAACCAACAACACATGCAACAATCCAAACCATAATTTCCAAATAGAAATTCAAAATTTTTTAGTTTAATATTTTAAGATAATAATGCAAGTTTTACAAAGAATTAAAGATACCCGGAAAATCAGAGGCTAATCCATAATAAAAGTAATTTCAGAAATCATAACAAGGCTGGCCAAGTATTATTGAATGCAATTAGTCAGCTGTTAGGGTCATTCAGTCTGAAGAAAGAAAAGAAAGGGAAAAAAAATACAAAACAGTTAGATTATTGAAATTAGGAAACCGAAATTTCAATTAAAAACTGAGAGAACCAATCACATGCTACTATTGCGGGAAAGTAAGCCACTTTCGGCGTGATTGTTGGTATAATACAGATCAGAGAAACGAAAACAGTTGCTTTTGAAGGCGGGAAATAGCAGACAAAGCCAGAGACCGCCAGAAATACTTGAAACAGACAGAAACGACTCGGTCGAAAGAAGCTTTCACCTTATAAGATATTTTAAAGATCATAAGTTCTGAGTGTATTATTCTGAATGTATATTATTCAGGCTTGTACCAGATTTAAGATCGATAGGAATACTAGAATCCGATATGATAAAAAGATTAGGTTTAAAAATGGATTATGAGAAAAATATTGGGTGGTAACGAGAATTACCATATATTAAGTATACTATAAAAGCAAAAGTAAATAGAATGCACTAGACGTAATCCCGCCAGCTCTCCAGCCAGCACAGAGTGTACGGGGGCATGTTTCCTCACACCCTAAACCCTACGAGGCGAGCAAAACAATACTGGAATGTGCCAGCGTGGGCGTCCAGAGATTAGATAAGCAGGCTAGTCACAACACAGAGAGCGATAACAAAATAAATGAAGATAGAAGTAAAATAAATGAGAGGTTTTGCATGATATATAAATAGAGGAAATTAGAGACAGAATTTAAATGACCATTGGAGTGCAATAAACAGAAAAATGATTTGAAAATATAAATATTATTCAAAATTAGAAAAAGTAATTGGTATAATTTAAAAAATAATGCATGAATAAATAATAATATTACACGCGTTAAAATAGAATGGAAGAAAAATTTAGAATTTTGCGAGGAAAGTTCGGAAGAAATAGTAGAATTAAATAAATCAGAAAAAGTGCAATTGAAAAATTTAATTTAAAGAAAAGTAACAAATCAGGGAACAGAATTAAAACCGCCCCATTAAACTAGTCATAAAACAATTGTACAGGGTCATGAGCCAATTAAGCAAAGATATTATTATGTATCATCAAAAATAAGAGAGTTTACGTATGAAGAAATAGATAGACTTTTAGAAGACAAAATAATACAACCGTCTAATAGCGGTTGGTCAAAGCCAATAGTAGTGAAAAAGAAACCTGATGAAAAGTATAGATTTTGTTTGGATTTTAGAAAAGTTAAGGAAATAACTAAAAAAGACTTATACCTAATTCCAATAATGTCTGAAATATTAGACACATTAAGATGAGCAAGGTAAATTTCTAAAATCTATCTTCGTTCAGCATACAATCAGATACCTCTGGACGTAGAATCAAAACCAATTACAGCTTTATTGTCCCGACAAAGGAATGTACCAATTTAAAAGGATGCTATTTGGCTTTACAAATGCTCCTGCTACATTATAGCGTCTTATGGACAGCATAATAACACCACAATTAA
This sequence comes from Druon quercuslanigerum, assembly GCA_010014905.2. NCBI lineage: Eukaryota > Metazoa > Arthropoda > Insecta > Hymenoptera > Cynipidae > Druon > Druon quercuslanigerum. Next base: position 3,644 of record JAAAKG020139074.1, read on the forward strand.
AGTCACATGTATCTTTTTATCTTGATGACTTTATAATAGTTTAAAAATTTTTTAAAGTTTATTTAAAATATTTGGAAATCGTACTAGATAAAATTGAAAATGCTGGTTCAACAATAGGTTTGGATAAATGTGAATTTGGATGTTCAGAAGTAAAATATTTGGGATTTAAAGTAAATAAAAAAGAATTACAATTAGATGAAGAAAAAATCAAACCAGTTTTAAATTTTCCAAGTACTAAAACAATTAAACAAGTTTAAAAACTGATAGGAATGGCTTCTTGGTATAGGAAGTAAATTGTCTGAATGCAGCAACACGTAAATAGTCTGCTTCAGAAAAATAATGTTTAGCCGTAGTCTGGGCGGTTTGAAAGTTTAGAACATATTCGGAGGGTTATTCTTTTAAAGTTATCACAGATCATATTTCCTTCAAATGGCTCCATAACTTAAAAATTCCAACAGGTAGACTAGCACGATAGGCTTTAGAATTATTAGCGTATGATTACGAAATTATGTACAGAAAGGGAAGCTTCTCAGATGCTCTACTAAAAACAAATGAAAATTAAATAAAAGTTTCCAGTATTTTATGAAGTGTAATAGAAAATAAGAAAAAAGATTTTGAAAAAGTTCAAAATAATTGGTATAAAACTAAAATGATACATGTGAAAATAAGCCAGAAGAAAATCAAAATTGGAGAATACGCAATAATTAATTGTATTTTTGTTGACCCGACAACGAGTTTTAATTTATAGTCACGATAATTTCTGAAAATTATTTCTGGCCGGAATGCACGGTGTATAATTTCTAAATGGGGAACACCTAGAGTTTTGTTTACAGATGATGGAAAATAGTAGGTAAATAAATTAATAATTAATATAACAAAAATATTTAGTATAATACATTCAAAAAACTCTTAATATCATCCACAATCAAATCTAACTAAAAGATGTAACAGGTCAATTGAAACGGAAATAAAAGCGTATTTAGAAAAAGATCATAAATCATGGGATTAAAATTTAGATGACATACAATTTGCTAAAAAAAACTAGTAAACATTCTGCTACGGGTTTAGGTTTTACACTAGCTTTTTTAAATTGTAGTAGAGAAATTGAACCCATGCAAGCGTTGAATAAAGACTTATACGGTGAAAGCAAAATTGATTTTTAAAAATCAGAAGCATGGGCAAATAGAATGCGAACATTAAAAATAATTAGAGAAGTGGTAATTAAAAAAAGAAATAATGCAAACGAAATGCAATCAAGGTATGATAATCCAAGACAAAGGCCTATTACTTTTGCAATTGGTGACCTAGTTCTAAAAAGCAACACAAGCTTTTTGAATGAAGGGAAAGGAATAGCTCAAAATTTAAATAAAAATTTCAAAGAAACATTTTTCTTAAGAGAAAAAATTTTACCTACGATTTACGAGATAAAAAAGCGGAATTTGCTAGGATAATAAAATGTAAAAGATATAAAAAAATTCAATAGTTAAAAATAGAGTAAATTTTGATATTTTCTATGAAATGGCATACATGTGAATAATATGATTTTCACACCACTGACAATGACACAAAAAGACAGCAACACATACACCTAAAATAAAGACTGAAAAAAAAAAAAACAGAAAAAATATTTATTTCTGGAAAAAGGACCAACCACTTACACTCAATTGTAAGGACCACCGTTCAAAGTTAGTCGGCAAGGAAGCACTCCTTACGTGCAGGTGCTAACCAACGTGTGAGCTACGTCAGCCTCACTTTCGTGGAACAGTGGAAGAAAGGAGGAGAAGGACAGAAGAGGAGGATAGAATGAAAAAGGGAAGGATCGAAAAGAAATGCAGGAAGAAATTAATAGAATAGAGAAGCAGAGTTAAGGAAAATAGCGATAGGTAAAAGAGAAGAGGGACGCGAAATTTCGTTGTGCAGAAAAAGCACAACGAAAGAGACGAAAGGTTTTAAGCCAAAGAGAGACTCAAAAGAGGACTCTAATCACCGGAAGACTGAACGAAAATGATAGAATGGAGAAAACAGGAAGAAGAGAAAGAAAAAATAAAGAAAAGGGCTAAAAAAATTATAGAATTTGAGGAGAAAATGATGAAGCAAGGGGACGAATGGACGAAAAAAGGAATAATTAATTAAAGAAAGCAAAAGTTATTTGAAAAAAAAATGACTTTTACACTTTTCCACATGCATTACAAAAAAAATCGTTTTACTATTCACAAACACCATAGTCATACGTATATTTTTCGAAATTTTATAGAAAATAAAATAAATATTAGTGAACTTTAAACAACAACTTTTATAAAGAATAGAAATAGCTTTTTAAATAAAAATAGACACGCTTATAAGAGGCAAAAATTGATTTTAAAGTAAAAATAAAAGTACAGTTCAGGCATAAGTTAATTTTCTGCTCACCAGAAGAATTATGGAAAGCGGAACTTCAGGAGGATATTTATCCAAATGAACATCGACAAAAATTTGGAAAAAAATTTAGTTTAGAAATTAAAAAAATATATAATTTAAATTAGGACTCTGGATTATACATATTTTTTAAATAAAATGAGAAAGCGTATAATTAGAAAAAAATCAAATTTTATTTTTGTTTTAATTTGAAAAGTAGGATTGGTTAAATTCTGTTACAGGAAAAAAAGAAGAAGAGGAGGGAAGACATAAGGATGTGGCAGTGTCGCCATTACGAGAGGATGGTTCCGGTACTACGTACTGCGAAGAAATGTCGAACCGGACAAAAAACCATCATGCGGTTTTAGATTCAACAAAGACTAGATAAATAATAGGAGGTTGGATTGCAATTAGGCGAAAATATAAGGAAATTATTAAAATAGCATTGAAAAAGGAAGAATGCGCAGAGGTAGAAGTAAAAGAAACAATACAAGTTCCAGAAGCCAAAAGGAACGATGAAGAAGATGACTCGTATGTTTAGTTGGGTCTGACAGAGAAAGAATCCTTCCTGGTCTGAACAAGTTTTGAACTCAAAGTTCAGTTTTCGACATTGAAGTCGTGTAACAAAGGACAATTGACACAAACCTAATACCTTGTTGCTTGAGAATGTAAAAATTGTGCTGCTATCAAGCCAAATCAGTAACAGAGGCGAGAGAAAAGGTTTGTCCGTATTGTAGCTAGCTTCAAGGATTTGGAGACTATCCTGAAAACTGACGTTTATTTCGTAGAACAATATTTAATCTTGGTAATACATCTTAATTTCCAGATCAACTTAAATCCAAACGTGTAGAAATTAGAGTGGCTTTTGGGTTTGAAACATGTTGGACCTATCAGAATAATGAATACAATGAAGGAATAAGGAAAGAGTAAGAGAAACATTTTAGCTGACTTTTCCTTTTTTACTCGCGTGTGCTTTTCCTGTTAATTGGGTTCTAAGAAGCAGGTAATGACGTAGAGCTATCCCAAAAAGAATAAAATTAACCTTTCTTTATTGAATTATTAGTGCATGAAAGATTGCGTTCTACGGGCGTCTCGTGTTTTTTATTCGAAAATATCTTCTGATTAGAAGCTTAGGACCAACTGGAGTGTCTTCGATTTCTTCTGTGGTCATTGGGGTAACAGTTCCACTTTCCATGTTTATTTTTGCCCGTCTTGTACGTCTTGTATGGGAATCGTGGGCATATATTCCAGCAAGTGTCTTTTGAGTTTCTAATATTGCAAAGACGTCACCATCAGAAGTAGATAGAACAATTTGTTCGTTTGTAGGAGCAGGCTCAAATTTTTGAGCTATTTGTACCACTTTAAGTCTTTTCTCGACAGGAAAAGTAAATCTACGAAGTTCAAATATCCGTTTGGAAGCCGTTCTGGAAGTCAGCCGCATAAATGGAAGTAGATCAAGTTTATGTCCAGGTCCGTGAAGTGAAGGAAGCAGGTTGGGAGGATTGATGCACCTGCTAGGACGATCAGGTGTTGAAGAAGCAGCCTCTTCCGCAAAATAATGTCGAGGTGGAGGAGACCTAGACCTTAATCTCTCAGGAGAAGGAGACCTCTCAGGAGATTTAGAACTTCCTGTATGAGGAATAGAGCCTCCACTAGATAGATATTCAGACTGTAAACTTAACTCTGCAACAAGAAATAGAGAATTACGTTTTAATAAAATAGGTAAGGCAAAGTAGAATATGTATTGCGGAAAATTTCTTGGAATTTAGAAATCACTCATTCATGAAATTTAAAAAGCTAAATGAGGTGGGTGTTCTACCTTTTATGAACATGACGAAATTTTTTACCAGTAAATAGAGAAAGAATAAAATTTAATTAATTCTATTCTACAAGCTCGAAAAAGTAAAAATATTTCTCTGCTCCATTCCAAAATATTAAATTAAATTTGCAAGCGACTTAAATGTTTAAAATTTTATTAAATTGATGGATTGTAATGCATTTTTACGAGGGAACCTTTCGAGTCGATAAATGCGAATTACAGTACTGAGAAAGAAAACCAACCATGGCACTCCTCTTTTTTAATTTTTACACGAAATCTGTTTTTCTGTGATGAAAATCTACTAATTTGATTCGATTTCTAAAACTTACTTAAACTTAATAATTTTATTAATAATAATAATATTTTCTGACGCAAGCGCCTGATTCTAGTGACATTTATACGAATAGATCAATTTAATCGAATTTTCGAAAACCTTTGCAACTTTTTTCATCATCAAAGAACTTTTTGGTAAGACTTTACATGCTCGACAAGGTGTCAAAATAAAATAAAAATTATAAAACTTATATTGGAATCAATTTCAAATTTTTTTTTTTATTTAAGTTGTTAACTTGTTGTGTTAAGTTGTAAATGTTCTAATCAAAACAAAACTTGGATAGAAATAAGTTTAACTTATACTGTTTAAGAATAGCATCTTAAGTATTATTAGAGCAGGATGTGAGAGTATCCTGCTGCGGTAAGAATAACTCCAAAAGTAACTGTCAATAATATCTACTAACCTATCAGACAATGATTCAGAAGACAAGGTGCCATTTTTCAAACAGATTTTAGTATATAATAACAAAGAACGTGCTAAAGTTATTAAGAAAGTAAAAACAAGCAAGATAATATTAGTTAATTAGCTCGATAATATATTGATCTCGCACTTCGTGCTCGATAATGGATTTGCCTCGCGCTGCGCGATCGTTCTTTGATAATTCCTTACACTTGTGCACAGATGTTTTTAAACTAAAGGTCAAAGCTTCAATAACCGTGATTTTTTTTATAGTCAATTCAATTTTTTTTAAGCTCATTCGGCTTTGGCTAAATCACTCTCATCACGTGTTACGTGCTTCGAACTCGAATTTGTCCCTTGAATTGTATATGATATCCATACATGTATATTATTACAATTCATATAATGCATTTGTTTACGAGGGCTGGTCAAAAATGTTCTTTTAACACACCGAATAGGGGCCGCAGTTCTCCGCAGTGTAAGGATATTGATAGCAGCACTATATCGATCTGACTATATATAAATATAGATGAAGATCTTAATTTGATCACTATAATAATGCTACCAACGATCCACTAAAAAATACCACCCTTTCTCCTTGGCATAATTTCCACTCGGAACCGCTTTAGCATTACTTCATGGGGGTGCTATTATTTAGCCGTGCCTCGGCTCTCCTCTGTTGTCCCAGCTTGGGCTTCTTCTGCGGGTCTGAGCTTCTTCTTGAACCTACCCAGCTACGTTGTTAGCTTCTGCGTACGGAAGGCGTCTTTAATAAGGCTGCATCCCTATGCGCTAAGCACCTAATCGTCCCCGGTAGGTGATCGGTCTGGGGCTTCTCTTTTTTTACGGCACAGAGATAGCACTGCGGGATACTTTCATACGCCGCAGCCCTACTGCCCTCTTTCCCACATCTTCAGCAGGAACTTGCTCGGTCAGGGCCCCTACAACCGGCTTCCATGCGGCCGAAGCCTAAGCAGCCAGTCCATCTTCTTGTGTACGCGACAGGACACCCATCCACCTTCAGGTGTCCCGCACGCACTAGTCACGCCGCTAACTCTTCTGTTAACTCCACAAAAGCCCTCAGATTGCCTCTAAAGGATTTTTTCGTAAGGCTGACCTTAACCCCACCCACTGGTCTGTTACCAATGAGGCTTCTTACGGCCGCTTCGACCTCCTCAGCGTCGATAGGTGGATCAAGGTTCTGGATGGAGGATCTGACTGACCTCCACAAGGACGTCTCCGCTTCTAGTCTGCCTCTGGGTGTTACCGTATGCAGGCTCTTCCTTTCCTTTCGCCTTCTTTGGGGTCGAGGTTACTTGGTTATTGCCTTAGAAGAGCTGACCACCACTGGACTCAGCGTGGTCTCCCTATCTCTTTTCCTATCGTCGGAAGTAGGAGCTAGCACGGCTTCTTTAGTCTTAGTCAAGTTTTAGATTATACGCTTATTAGCCTTCGCTCTTAATGGACCTATCGCGCAATCTATTTACTAGACGCTCCGTATCTTTCAGGCCTTCCCTTATTAGAAGCCACAGGTTAGTATTAGTATTGCAGAAATCCGGCAGTTCTTTTATCTTTTTTTGTTACTATTTGAGTAAATTCTTTTAAATTTTTATTATTATTCATATATTATATTATTATTCTATTCTATTAAAGTGTCACCTCCGTCTTCGCTACGGAGTACGTACACGAGTAGCTAAGGCTGTAAAGGTTCACCCTCGCAGAGTCTCGCATGCAGGGGTAAGGTCTATATACACTTGGAGGCGACCTGGTATACTAGAGACACCGTTCGAGACACCACTCCCTGGTGCCACTCAGTCCTCGGCACTGCTGTTCAAGCTTTAACTTGGGGTTCTAAGTGTGTTTGGTCTACGGGGCCTATTCCGTTTTAGTCCTACCCTCTGTTTCCAGCGAGAATTCCCCAATTCGCCACCCCGGGACGCACCAAGTAGGGGTATCGCCTCCCCTTTACCACAGACAACAGCATTGTTATTAAACCAGAGTTATTTTAATTGTCTCCTTAAAACAATGCGTATTCCTAAAAAAATGTTTATTAAACATGTTTTTGCAAGTTTTTCGTTTTTATATTAACACGTACGGACTACTGTGTAGCTTTAAAGTTTTTGACTTCTAAATTATGTTCCTAAACTCAGTGAGCCATACTTTGTAAATCGAATTTTCTACCAAATCGTGTTCTACATCGCAGTTGTGGTGCCCTATTTCTTCATCTCCTATTAATTCACTAAAAGAGTATCTCAAAGCATCTAGTGTAAACAGTCTATAGTTACAACAACAGTCCCATGATGCTTCAATAAATTTAGAAAGTGGGGCCAATAACCTTTATCTAAAATTCATAGCTAGTTAGTGTTTGTTTATGTAAACAAAATCTAAATTTTCAATTCCACAAGTAAATTCAAAAAGTTCTTGCAATAATCTCGCAGGGCAGTCGAAAAGCAACATCATTCTTCTCTTGACTTCTTTTTTATATCTTCCGTTATTTGGCTTGAAATTTTTATTTATGTGTTTTTTTCAAATTTTGGAAAAGCTATAAATCTGGTAAATTTCGGTTTTCGCAAAATAAGTAATTGCAACAAATTGTTTATATTTTTAAATGCTATGAACATCTGCACGTCAAAATGTGCTCATTTTTTCAATTTTTATCTAAAATGGCTAGCTTACCAACGTGGCTTTCATTCTAAGATACTAAAAAAGTGTCCAATCTGTTAATTATTTTAAAAGTTATCATGCTAATAAAAAACCTATCCTCGAACAAGCAGACAAACTTCAGGGGATCTCAAAACGTGCATATTTGACAAAAACTGTAGAGAAGTGGAAGCAAACTTTACACAAATGTAATACCTTACCTGATGAGACTGTAAAAATGAGGCAAATTATCATTTAGATTATTATGCTAATGGTCTTTAAGGAATAATGTGTATGGGTCTCTTTGTTTGTCCAATGTAACAATTTCACATTTACAAGTAATGCGATAAAGTTTAGATTTTATAGTGAAAATAGCGCTAATTTTATAACTGAAGAAGGAAAGTTAAATAAGCGGCCAGAGTAGGTTGATTTTTGAAGTAAATTTGCAAAAGTATAATTATTATAATTTTCATAATGTTAACATTAAGAGAGTTAAGGGTATTATTATGTTTGATTCGTAAGTTTTCATTACTATTTTTTTAACCTTATCTCATTATAAGCTTATAGAGTTTCTGGGATATAAATCATTACTAATAAGTTCCTCTGATTATAAAAAACAGTGACTTTTTGAAACATTGTGGGAAATTTGAATAAAACTATGTTCGATATAGTTATAAACAACTTCTGTTATTATTTTTTGCCCTACATTGTTTTGCCCCGACGTTAAAAGATACAGCGTTAAGGTAATTTTGTTAAAAAAATTTGTTATTAAAAAAAATTTAAATAGGCCTAGTTACTGAAGAATCTTTTTCCCATAATAATGTCAAAGCTATTCAAGCAAAATACTGATAAAGCACAGGTTCTAGTAACTTTAGCAACATAACGACTCAATGGAAATTTTGCAATAGAATACTAATAAGTTTGATTATTAATCTGGTTGTTTGCAACCCCCAAGTATTACATTGAATTTTAATGAAAATGTTATTGAGATTATATACTATGATTCTTATCGCACGAGATACGTGTGTCTTGACATTGTCCTTGTGAGATATTTGTATTTCATCATTAAGCCAAATGAATAAAAAGTTTGTTTAAAATGTTGCGAAAATTTTAATAAATCTGTAGTTTATGATAGAAAATTGTTTTATTAACATTTAGTTAAAAACAAGCATACGATTATTTTTTAGTGAAAAAGCCTGATATAAAAAAAATATTTACACATATTTGTAAAATATGATCTTTATTATCATAGACCACCATGGATATTTTACACGAGGCCTCTTCGAGAAAAATAAAAAAAATTTTTGTTAAAATTCTTTTATAAAATAAAAAAACTCCAGGTTCTAGCTCTTGCGAAAAAGCAACCTAAAATGATAAATGGTATCCAACCGAATCCAATTTATGAATTAAAACCTTTCTCATAGATACTTTTTGTCTTTTGTGACCTGAATCTTTTCGAAGATTTTACAATTTAATTATCATAATTTTACTTCAAATTTCGGATTAAATAATATCATCCTGGAAAAAGCGTAATAAATATTTCAAAATTATAGGCAGTACCCATTTTAAAGGAAAGATCGTGCACATGAGATGTGAACGATTTTAAGGTTATGTTAATAGTCTTACAAATATTAACGAACGGAAAGGGAACCCTGAAAAAGTATTCCTTTAGAGACTAAGTTCTAAAGGATGCAACATGATTGTAAAATCAGTTCTTCTGCGTACAATTTAACGAAATTAGAGAAAACCTGAAGGTATTATCTTTGATCCAGAGTATGCAATTAATGCTTTAACATTTACTTTAACATTTATTGTAATTTTAAAAATACGAAAAGATTTGCAGGTATTTTAAGGGATAGTGAGAGATAATTTTTTTAAAATTTTAAAGATTTTAAGGCATTTCAGTATTTCCGTAAGATTTGGGACGATTGCAAAGCGCTATATAAGATAAAAGGAACTTTAAAATAATTCAAAGATCTAAAATAATTTCCATGTATTTAAGTTATGTACTTCGGATAATTTGTTATTTCCGTAATTTCAATAAAATATTAAACATTAAATATGTATTACTGTATGACTATATTCACCAAAAGAATGAAGGACAAGCACCAAAAATGACAAGACGAGAGTAGAATGCATCTTCATTAATGCTAAAGGAGGAGAATCTGATTACAGAACCAAAGAAAAATTTAGCTAAAATGGTACCTAATTGCTCTTCTAATAATTTTATGAAACGCATACTTAATGCTATAATTCTTATTTAATTATTTACACAATCCTCGAATTTGCCCACGAACGGTGTTTGTATTTAAATTATCAGTTTGATAAACGAAATCATCTGATATCAAACTTTATTCGTTTCTCGGAAAATATGGCGATGTGTTGCGTATTATACTTGAATCAAAATTAACAAAAGTTAATTTTAATAATTACTATTATGATTTTCGTCAAAAAATTACAAAAACATAATTTTTAATTAATTTTATTTCAAATGCTTCTTTAAAATGATTTAGTTCTCAAAGCTTAAAAGATAAATTTTTGAGTTGATTGATTGGGAAATTTTTAATCTATAAGGTTTAGGATCTTCATTTTAGGAAAGTTAAGAAGTGTATTAAACGCTGACTCGATTGGACATATCTTTTAAAGTTAGCGTGGCTACATACAGACACATATATAGACAGATAACAACAAAATGTTATGATTTTAGGACACTGTAAGTGACGAAACGTAAAGATACATCTGAAAACAGAGTTTAAAAATGTTGTTTTTAATAATTTCAAGATAAGACGAGCATCAGAAATTCAAAAATAGTTTATTTGATGATTTTCGAAATTTAACAAATTTATTAATTAAATATCTTTTCCAAATTATAACGGTTTAAAAATTTTGATAGTTTGTTAGTGAACAAATTTAGGATACAGAAATTTATTTTGTAAACCTTGTTTAAACCATTGTTTTGTTTGTTCAAATTAAAAATACTAATTTTTTAAGAACACTTATTATAAAAGAAAGCCATTTATATTATTATTAGTAATAATACAAATCATTATTAATCATTTCTAAAAATAACTGATAAAAATCAATGGGACATTTATCATAAAATCTAATAGAACACTAATAGGGTGCAGATTTGAAATATTCGGGCGCAGATTTAGGTAAAATGCTCATAGAATCTGAAAAGAATACTTTTTTGACTGTTTCAGAAATTTCCTTTCAGAATCTTTCCGATATTTTAGGCTAAAAGGTGGGACCTATCAAAACAAAAAATTCATAGAAGGAATAAGCAAAGAGTGCATTGATATAAATTGCTTTCAAATAAGCCCGTAATGATTTATGACTATCACAATAGTATAACGTCAAATTTTTTTTATTTAATTAGCAGTGCATGCAGCAATTGGGTTTACAAAGGTTTCACGAGTTTTATTAGGAAATGTTTCCTGATTACATTGTAGGGACCAACTGGAGTCTCACTGATTTCTCTCGTGGTGAGCATGGTAACATTGCCACTTTCCATGTTTACTTTAGCCCGTCTTGGATGTTTGATATTATCTTTGTAAGCATATATTCCAGCAAGTATCTTAGGACTTTCCAATATTGCAAATACGTCACCATCGGACGTTGACAGAACAATTTGTTCGTTGGTTGGCACCGGTTCATATTTATGACCTGCCAGTGCCACTTTTAGTATTTTATCGGTAGGAAAAGTGAATCTTCGAAGTTCAAACATCCGTTTAGAAGCCGTTCTAGGATTCAGCCGAATAAATGGAAGTTGATCAAGATTATGGCCAGGTCCACAATGAGAAGGAAGCAGGGTGGGAAGGTTGATGAACCTGCTAGGACGATTAGGTCTTGAAGAAGCCCCTTCAGAAGAATAATGTCTGGGAGACCTGGACCTGGATCTCACAGGAGGAGGAGACCTCTCTGGAGATTTAGACCTTCCTGTATTAGGGACAGATCCACCACTAGTTAGAGATTCGGACTCTGAACTTAACTCTGCAACATGAAACAGAGAATTATGTTTCAGTGCAGTGGGTAAGGCAAAGTAGAATGCACATGCTGGAAAATTTTTTGGAATTTCGAAATCAGTCATTCAGTTCAGGAAATTTAAAATGATAAATAAGGTGGGTGTCAGATCTTTTTATGAACATAATAAAAGTTTTTTGCCAGTAAATGGAAAAACAATAAAATTTAATTAATCCTGTTCTAAAATCTTTGCGAGATTAAAAATCTTTCTCTTCTTCAATGGTATAGCAACAAGGAACAAAGAATTAAGTTATATTGAAGTAGGTAAGGCAAAGTAGAATGCGTCTTGCGGAAAATTTGTCGGAATTTTGAAATCAGTAATTCAATTCATGAAATTTAAGATGCTAAATAAGAAATAATAATAATGTCAAATATAATTAATTCTATTCTAGTGGCTTGACAAGACTGAAGATTTGCTCTGCTCCAAAGATATAGCTAATAGTCATAAGCGATTCTCTTCTCATATTAATACATTTATTCCAAAATATAACAATACATTAAATCGTGCATTGAATTTTAAAATGTTGATAAATTTAATTGACTGGGATGAAACTAAGGACCGAAAGTATAAAACCCACTATAGTAGTCATCCTTTTCAATGCTAAAAACAAAATTCGTTGTCTGTGACGAAAATCTATCAATTCCATACGATTGTTGAAACCTACTTGAAATAAAAAAAAATTTAGATGGCAAATTGGTATTGGGCAATTCAAAATCCCCACAACATATCTACTTAATATCATTGAATTTAATCCAAACCTTTTTCACCTGTTTTTATCATCAAAGGAACTCATTGGTAACAACTTATAGTCTAGAAAAGGTGTAAAAATAAAATAAGCTTATTGAACTTATAATGAGATAAGAATTAAAAAAGAATAAAAACAAGATGTTTGTTTATGGTATTATTAGCAGCATATGATTGCATTGTATGTTTTACTATATAATAACATATGACGTGCTAAAGTTAATAAAAAAGTAAAAAAAAGCCAAATAATTACAGTTAATAAATATAAAAGTAATTTTAATAAAAATAAAGAAAATTAATTGGCAGTTTAATGATATTGTGATAATTTTATAGAAACAATTCGAAAATAGAATTGTACGATTCATTAAGATGGTGTAAAGCAGCGATTATATTGAGATGTATTTTTTGTGTTTTTATTTTATTTTATCGACTTTATTTATCTAAATCTTCAATATCATTGAATATCAAAAATAAGGAATATTATTATTTAGACAATTGTGCAGATGGTCCTTAAGGACATTATCATAATTTAGTCTAACACTATGTTGATGTTCTTTTTGTAACACGTAAGGGTTTTTTGTTTGTCCAGTGTATTATTTCCACAATTACAAGCAAAACAATAAACATTACCAAGTCAGCTAAATTATTCATGCTGAATTCATTCCAATGTAATTTGTGTATTAATAATTGACATACAGGAATGACATAATAAAATTTAGTTTTTAATTTGTAATTTATGATTTATCTTTTTTAACTCTTATCTCATTACAAGTTTTATGAGCTTGTTTTGTTTTTACACCTTTCCAGGAATATAAATTGTAACTAATGAATTCCTTTGATAAAGAAAACAGTGAGTTCTTGAAACATTGGGAAGAGTTTTAAATAAAAACTTGTTATATATAGTTATAAGAAACATCTGCTGTTTCTTTTTAGCCTATATTGATCTTTCGAACGTTAAAGGATTTTTAACTTTTAACGATTTGTATTATAATTTACAACTTGCATTCTGCCTCTCAAAAGCTCTTTTCTTATTGCGCTTATGAAAATTTTCGACAGGTGTAGTTTTTAAAGATCTTTCGTGGAAAATTTTGTTACAACAACATAACAACCTGCTGGAAATTTTGCAACATACAACTAAATAGTTTGAATATTATAATGGTTGTTTGAAACCCGAAAGTATTTAATTAAATTTATATAAACAAATTACTGAAATTATGTATCATAGTTCTTATCAAATGAGATACATACGCCACGAAATTGTCCTTGTAGGATATTTGTATTTCATCATTCAGACGAAGTAATAAAATATGTGTTAAAAATGCTGCGCAAATCTTAATAAAGGTTTTTGATAAGAAAAACACTGTTAGAGATATGTAAACATAAAAGCAAGTCTGTTATAATTTTTTCGTGCATGAGCCTAGTAACAAAAAAACTATTTAAATATATTTGTTAAATATGTTTTCCATTCGCCTTGACCATAATGGATGACTTACACGAGGTCTCTTGAGGCAATATAAGAAATCTTTCTCTCTCCTCTGCCTTGAATTATTTCGAAGATTAGACTAATTAATTATCATTATTTAACTACTAATGTCGGATTAATTAATATCGTACTGGATAAAACGTGATTAAGTTACTCACAAAGTATTCCTTTAGAGCCTAAGCTCTAAAGGATGCCAACTCTTATTTTAGCCGCAACATGAGTCTACCCTCAGTTTTTTTGCGCAATTTAAGAAAAACTGAAGAAGTTTTGTTCTTACGGTTTAAAAAATTTCAATGGATTCCAGTATATAAAAAGTATATTATAGAATTTCAAGCGATATCATAAGATTTTCGAAGGTTCCAAAGTGCTATTCATATTAAAAGAAACTTTAAAGGAATTTAAAGATGTTAAATAATTTTCAGGGGTTTAAGTTACAAAATTGCACTGCCCTTTGGATAAACTATTATTTGCTTAATTTTAGTAAATCATTTACAATTAAATACATATTATTATATTGCTATATTCACCAAAAGAATGGAGGATAATCACCGCCAATTGTTGCTTAATAAGGAGAAACTGATTACTGTACCAACGAAAACTTTGAATAAAAGTGTACCTGACAAGTATTCTGCTAATTTATTACAACGCATACTTTATGCTATAATTCATATATAATTTATTACACATGCCTCGAATTTTTTCTTTTAGGCTGTTTGTATTGAAATTAACAGTTTCATAAATGAAATCTTCTGATTTTAAACTCGCTTCATTTGTCAAAAAGTAAAGAAATTATTTTTGTATTACTCTTCTATAAAAATGAACAAAAATACACTTGAATAATGCCTCGAAAGGGAACAGGTTTTATTTTCTCAAGTTGAAAAATACTTTTACAAATCAATAGTATTGAAGAAATTTAAATGAATCATTAATCAAACATTTAAGTATGTTAAACTCAGTAGAAAATCCGTTTCAATCAACTGAATTTCGTTTTTTTAATTTTACATGTTGACCTTTTGATGACTTTTAATCAAAAATTTATTTAAGGCCTAACAGTTTTATTGTTAATTTTAATTTTTGGTTTCTAGATTGAAAGAGGAAACTTATGTTAATTGCAGATTTAGATTCAGTTTGCTTTTTAAGAACATTATTAATTAAATTTTCATATAATGTTTAAAAACAAAAACAAATAATTTCTTTTTTTTCGTCTTGATGATTGAAAGGCGTAAACGTCATTTCTGACAATGTTGAACTTTTTTCGAACTTAGAAGTTGGTTTTTTTACCATTTTTGATCAATGACTGCTTTTGTTGTTTATCGCACATTTACTGTGTGCCTTTGCATATTGATTTAAACTGTATATAATTAATTTTTTTAAACTTATAGTAATAAAAAACTAATAGATTAATTTTTATAAGATTAAATGCAGTTTCTTGTTTAGATAAATTAAAAAATTAAATTTTGATTTTTAAAAAACCTATCAAGATATTTTCGGGAGGAATGCAATGGTTTTTTTTAACTTTTTAATCCTGACAAGATTTTTTGATAAAAATTGTAGAAACTTTAAAACTATTGTAATTTCTTTAAAAAATATTTCAACAAAAAACCCCCATCGACATTTTTGTGGACGAATCTAGGGGTGTTTTTGTTTTTTGACACGGCTAATACTTTTTCTTTAAAGTAATTACATAAGTGTGAAATCCCTATCTGTGGCAAACCTCAAAGTCGTTATTTCTAACACCTATATTGATTTGAGTGAATTCATATATATAATATAAATATTTGTTTAAAGTTTTTATTTTCAAAAGTTAAGTTTGTGTATTTTTTTTATTTAAAATTCTGATTTCAAAATGAAATCAGTTTCATTTTTAAGGCTTCTTTAAAATAGTTCAGTGCTTAAAGTTTGAAACATAAATTTTTTAGTTTATTGATTTGTAAATATTTCATCTCAAACGTTTTAAAGTTATCATACATATTAAAAAAAAGTGTAGCTTTAAAACTGAAGCTTAAAAATATGTGATTTTTTTTAAATTCAGGGTTCTTTTTCTTTGCTACTAAAAATCTAAGTTTTTCTGCTTTTAAATAAATTCATGTCAGAAAATTGACACATTTTTCTTTAATTTTAAAAATAAGCCTTCTGTACATTTTGCGCTCACACTAAAACTTTAGGAATGGAATGTTTGCAGCTATGCTTTTTTTAAAAACGTTATTATGAAAATAGAGCCTTATTTAGAGTTGAGAAATAATAACAAAATAATTTTAAAAAAATGATAAATGACGTTAATAATAGCCCAGGTGTTGAAAATAAATCCTCTTTGAGGATTTCTGGTTCGTATTTAAAATTTCAAAAAGGCGAAACAAAGCTTTAAAAAGTGTAAACTTAATTTATTCAAATATCTGTAATCCAAATTTCATTAAATACATCTACCTTTATAAAATAATTTTAGTTTTATAATAATTTTACAACCATCTGGAGATGCGAATAAATTATTTTCAAAAAAATTCTTTTAAATTGAAAATTTAAATTATGTATTTTATTTATTATCTCCTATTGTTAAAAATAATCTTTATGCGATTATTTATAATAATTAGAGGATAAATTACTAACTCAATGTATTCAATACGAGAGGCTATTCGTTCAATTGCTCAAATTATTTTATATAAAGTTAAATTACTTTAATTACCTTAAAAAATTTAGGTTAGTAAATTTAATAAATAAGCAATATTATCTTAATTTCATTACATGTATGTATCTAATAATATTTATATTTTTAATTAGAATTATTCCTGAATTAAAACGAACCATATTTGATTTAGTAGAATGAGAATGGGAATTAGTTTCGGGTTTTAATACAAAATATATAAGTAGAGAATTTTCTTTAATTTATAAAGCTAAACGCGGAATAATTAGTTTAATAAGAATTTCATTTTTTTTATTTACATAATTCTACCTTAAAATTATTATTTCTTATTAAAATGTGAAAAATACAGAACGTAATTATTATTTTTCTAGGGAATTTTCCTCGGTATCGAGATGATAAATTATTAAAACTAATTTAAAAAAGGGTTTTACCTATTACTTAAAATTCAACATTATAATTATTTTACATTTAAAAAATAAAATGAATGTTTTAGGTTTTAGCCTTTATTTATTGTATCGTAACCGCTACAGGCTTTATTGGTAAGTTACTAATTATTACTGATTTATTAGTAAAAAATAACTCTTTTATAGCTAGAATTAAGCTATTGATTGAAATTTGTAAAATTTTTAAATTATTACTTATGTATAAACATTTTTCAAAATTTATTTGGAGAATACCTATTACTTCAATATTTTTTTAAATAATTAATTCATATAACAAATTATTAGCACCTTATTCTTAATAAGTTTCATTTAAAAGATTTTTTAGTCGATCAATTTGCAAACGTTTAAAGAATAAACAAAATTTGTTGGCGTTTAGAGTTCTTTTTTTACTAATAAAAAACAAATTTTTTTACTTTTACATACCTTTATGTCAGAAAATTCAGGAATTATTCCTTATGTATAAGAATGAGCGATCGGTAGATATTGTGCTAATAAAATTTTTCAGCAGTCTATATGAAGATTTAAAAAAAATGAAAAATTATTTTATTGTTATTTTTTTAAATCACTTTTAATAATACATTTTACTATATGATATATTTATTCTGGCCCTTAACAGTCTGCCGGTGTTAAATTTGTAATGCGAATGACTTTCCTTGATTAGCTTGCAGATATGCAAGATCCTACTTTATCGTAAATAATTTTTACTTTTTCGTCTTGTCAATTAATTTACAATATCGCGGAAACATAAATCCTAAAAAAATCGAAAAAGTGAATTTTATATTATAATTTTAGTTTTTAATAATTGAATTTTAATCAGGTAGATTTTAATAATCATCCGGGAAGATTTTACAAATTTCCTGCAGTGCACCTGAAGATGTTTTACGTTGTCAAAATTAATTGCGAAGACATAAACCTAGGTCGTTTAAGATAAAAGTATAATTCTGAATAAATATTTCTTGATATACTCAGGTTTTGAATTGCAACTTCTAGTTGTAAGTTAGCCACAATTTTTCATTAGAATGCTACATTTAAACTTTCGTATCTTAACTACTCAACACTTTTAAACAATGGGTAATTTCAATGATTAATTTTAATCTGAATAAGTTTACCGAATCTAAGTAGAATTTAGAGTGTTTGATCATATTTTATATTATTTTATTTTCTCCAGAAGTGTCAGAAGCAAGCTGGAAAAATATAACTAAATGAAAGCTGTTCTAACAAAAAAGAGTTACATGTTTTTTAATAATTATTTTTTTAATAAACGCGTAGCTTTGGTTTTTAATCATAAAAATAATTTTCTGACAAACAGGTTACAATAAAACCCATTAATTTCGAGTTTGAGAGAAGAAAACTACTAGGTCCTGTATTGAATCTGTTTACATTTTTGGCATACTCAGAAGATACGAGGTCCAAATATATAAGCGCTCCACAGTGACGAGCAGTCGAACTCCAAGGGAGCGATCTTTATTTTTCTCCTCTATCTCTGCCCTATTTGAGAGTCAGACGCTGCGAGTGTGCACTACCTTGAATTTGACATGCGCGCGCGTGTATTAGGCCTGTCGAAGGAGTGGGATTCCTTTCACGCTCGTTTCTTTGGAGGTTCGATTTCGGAACTTCTCGTATCTTTAAAGTTTGAGTTTATTCAAAGTAATTGAAGCTTGAGTTGTCACATATGGAGTATAAATCCGCATAGCAGTGCGCTCATATATATCAAAATGGACTGGCTCATGTATGTCAACATAACTAGTTTTGTCACACTTAACTTAATTTAAAAATAAAACGTTACATGAGCATTGAAAATGTTCGATTAATGATCTTCTAAAAGAAACCGAAAGTGGTTATATCTCACTTTAAAAGCAAAAGTAGATTAAAAATTGTAATATATTCTAATTCAGATATCTATGTACATTTACAAATCGAAACAGCGTGCTGTCAAAGCATGGAAATTATACCAGCAGTTGGCGCTGAATCATGTGTATTCAGTTGTTATATATCGGTTTCTTACAGCCTAGTAATAAGGTAAGACTATCCCAAAATTTTTTTTATTGCATTTTTATTCTTAGGTAAGGGGTTGCGTTTTACACGAGTTTGATGAGTTTTATAATAAAATGTCTTCTGATTATAAATGAGGGACCAACTGGAACTTCATTATGTTCTTCAGTGGTCAGTTGTGTAACAATGTGACTTCCCATGTTTATTTTTACCCGTTTTGTATAAGTTGAACCATGATCGCGGGCATAAATTCCAGCAAAAGTATTAGGAGTCTCCAGTATAGCAAAGACATCACCATCAGACGTTGATATAACAATTTGTTCGTTGGTTGGCACAGGCTGAAATTTACGATTTCTTTGTACCACTTTAAGTTCTGCATCGACTGG
Source organism: Druon quercuslanigerum (assembly GCA_010014905.2). Taxonomy (NCBI): domain Eukaryota; kingdom Metazoa; phylum Arthropoda; class Insecta; order Hymenoptera; family Cynipidae; genus Druon; species Druon quercuslanigerum. Next base: position 22,940 of record JAAAKG020139074.1, read on the forward strand.
AATAATGAATCTTCGAAGTTCGAATTCCCGTTTTGAACCTGTTCTGGGAGTCAGCCGAAGAAATGGAAGTTGATCAAGATTATGTCCGCGTCCGCGATAAGAAGGAAGCAGGTTAGGAGGATTTTGGCACCTGCTAGAATGATCAGGTCTTGAAGAAGAAGCCGCTTCAGAAGAATAATGTCTGGAAGGGGGAGACCTCGACCTGGACCTCACAGGAGGAGGAGACCTCTCAGGAGATTTAGAACTTTCCGTATGAGGAGCAGATCCACCACTAGATAGAGATTCGGACTGAGAACTTAACTCTGCAACAAGAAACAGAGAATTATGTTATGAGAGTTATGCTATCATTTTTAAATATTATTTATTAAGAATTTCTGATTCTAAATCTTGAATTACCAGGTCGTAATCATTCAATTTGAATTCAATTCAATATAATTTATATTTTAATAATTTTATCAAAATAATTACATCGTGGAATTTCGTGATAAGCAACACCCGATATTCTTTTTTACATTATATTTTTTTTCTTTGACGTTAAAGGATATTTATTTGTCGAAAATTTGTATCAGAACTTAAAATTTGTATTGTGCCTCTCAAATCTCTCCTTTTACTGCCCCTATGGAAATTTGCCAAGGGTGTGCTTTTTAAAAGTCATTTTTTTGCTAATGTTGTTTATAAGAAAACATTCACATAGGAAGAAATTACTAAAAATCGTTTTTCCGTGGAAAATGTGAAAGCCTTTCAAACACAATACTGATGAAACAAAGTTTTTAAAAAATTTTAGCGACAAAACGACATATTTGTATTTCATCATTCAGACGAAGGAAGAAAAGGTTTGTTTAAAGTTTTGTGAAAATCCTAATAAAGGTATCTGAAAAAATAAAAAAAAATGGTTTTATTCATTTTTCCTTTAAAGAAAGACTGCGATCATTTTTCCCTACGTAAGCCTATTATTAAGAAAACTATTTAAATATATTTGCTGAAAATGATTTTTATTAGGCTAGACGACAATGGATGACTTGCACGAGGTATATATACTAATGAAACCAAAGTTCCAACAATTTTCAGCAACATAGCGACTTAATGGAAATTTTGTAGCAGACAACTAAAAAGTTTGAATATGATACTGGTTGTTTAAAACCCGAAGTATTACATTGAATTCAAATTAAATTGTTATTAAGATTATATACTATAATTCTTATCGCACAAGATGTGTTTGCCTCGACATTGTCCTTGTAAGATATTTGTATTTCATCCTTCAGACAAAGGAATAAAAAATTTGTTAAAAATGCTGCGAAAATCTTAATAAAGGTGTCGCTTAAGATAAAAAAGTAGTTTTATTTGTATTTAGTTAAAATCAAGCATATGATAATTTTTTCGTGCGTAACCCTATTATAAAAAAAAACTATTTACACATATTTGTTAAAAATGATCTACATTACTATAGACCATAGAAACTTTCTGTCTTTTCTGCCTTGAATCTTTTCGAAATATTTTAAATTTAATTATGATGATTTTTATTTAAATTTCGGATTAAATTATATCGTACTGGGAAAATCTAACGGATATCAACAAAGTAAAATAAAACCCTCAAAACTATTCCTTTAGAGCCTAAGTTCTAAAGGATGCAAACTTTTACTTCACCCGCAACATGGTTGTAGAATCAGTTCTTCTACGTACAATTTGACGAAATTCGCGACAACTGAAAGGTATTATTTTTGATACAGGGCCTGCAATTAATGCCTAAATATTAACAATAAACTTTACTGTGATTTAAAAGATATGAGAAGATTATTATATATTTTAACGGATAGTGAGAGATATTGTACTTGAAATTTTAATTTTTCAAGGCATTTCAGCACGTGGAAGGTATGCTATATAATTTCAGGGAAAGTCGTAAGATTTGAAAAGATTTTAAAGGGCTATATTTGTGTTTAAGTTATAAAATTGCGCTGTATTTGGGAACAATTGTTATTTTCGCAATTTCAATAAATGATTGAAAATTAAATATGTATTATTATTTTGCTATATTCACCAAAAGAATTAAGAAAAATCACCGCCAGTGACAGGAATAGAGTTGAAAGCCTCTTCATTTTTACTGAATAAGAAAAAAAATTTGGTTAAATGTGTAACTAATTATTTTTCTGATAATTTTTTACAACACATACTTTATGCTTTAATTAATATTTAATTGATTACACATGCTTCGAATTTGTCTTTGCAAGGTGTTTGTACTTAAATTATCAGTTTGATAAACGAAATCATCTGATATCAAACTTGAGTCGTTTCTTAAAAAGTGTGGCCATTATTTTAGTATTATCCTTTTTAAAAATTACGAAAAATTTATTTAAATAATACCAATTATGATTTTCGCCCAAAAAGTTTTTTCTTGTCACTCAAATTCTAAATATAAATATGTTAGTATTCCCTCAGAAGGAAACAATTGTAATTCTCTGCAGTTAAAAAATCTTTCACTAGTGTTTATGATTTAGAACTATTCAGAGCTCATCTACAAAATCGTTTCCGATAACTTTGAATTTTGTATATTCAATATCACATCAAATTATTGACCTTTGAGCGATTTTCAATAAAAATTTATTTGAGTTTTTACCAGGCGTATCAGTTAAAGCTTGCCGGTTTTTTCAATAAAGGAAACACTTAATCCTCAAGGAAATCTCAAAAAACTTTTATTTAAACTATTTACAATTGGATTGTACACATTTGGCCCATCTTTTAGGCAAATCATAGATACTATTCAAAAAAAAAACTTTCTTTTTCGAGGAAAACCATTCGACGAGCCATTTTTCAACTATTTTAAAATTGGCGAAGCGCTGCTCTGCGAGTGAGTGTCCCATCGATGCGAAAAGGTGATAGTCGGGCGGGACGAGGTCTGTAGGGTAAAACTGGTTCAATAATATTTCCTAATTCAATGCTTTAAATATGTTCTTCACCACTTTAGCGGTATGAGACGGTGCGTTGTCATGTTGTAGGATAACTTTTCCATGTCTTCGGGCCCATTCCGGCCGTTTTGCGATCAACGGACGATTCGAATTAATAATTTTTTGTCAGTAGCGATTCGTATTAACCGTCTCACCAGGTTTTAATAACTCAAAGTACACCACACCAAACTGGTCCCACCAAACACAGAGCATTGTCTTATGGCCAAAGCTATTTGGCCTTTGGGTCGATGGGCCGACCTTACCAGGTGAAAGCCATGAATTTTTCCGCTTCGGGTTCTCGAAATGAATCCATTTTTCGTCTCCCGTGACAATTTGATGCAGAAGAGATTTCCTTTTGAATTGTTCAAGCAGCATTTTACAAATGGTTTTTCGATTCACACTTTTAGATTTTTCCTATGGCTTCTAAAGGTTGGCAAATTGCTCCTCGAGTCACATTTAGTGTTTGTGTCAATGGTTGTTGCGATTGGGTTAGGTCTGCATCCAATAATGCCTGCAATTCTTCGTCTTCGAACTTTTTCGCTGCACCAGGATGTTAAGTTTCTACCAGCAATCGATGAACTTCAACTGCTTTTTTCATATGATAAAATAAGAAAAGCAACGAATGCCGCAAATGCGATTCACTCGGAACGAAACTCGACATATTCACAGAGGTAAACAACTATGATGCTATTATTTTGGAAGAATAGAATTGTGTGTTTTAGAAGGTTATGGCCAAGATAAAAATATGACATAGATTCCAAATCATAGAAATGTATACATATCTTTAGCGACATCTATGAGTAAAACCAGCAAACTTTTACTTACACTCCTGGTATTAATTTTTGTTTCATCGAAACAAGTCGTGATGATAAATCGTTTGACCTCCCAAGTACTACGAATAGGGGTGCATATCATTTTTAAATATTGAAAAAGGTGGTCTGAACAATTCTTAAACTCTGTGTTAAGTTTTCGACACTGAAGGCGTGTAACAAAGTCCAATTTAGACAAACCTAATACGTTGTTGGCTGAGAATGTAAAAATCGTGCTGCCATCAAGCCAAATCATTAACGGAAACGAGAGAAAAGGTTCGCCCTTGTTGTAACTGGACTAGCTGCAAGGATTTAGAGACTTTCTTGAAAACTAATTTTTATTTCCGAATTCAATATTTGATCTAGTTAATATATTATTATTTCCAGTTTAACTAAAATTCAAAAAAAGTCTCTGCCCCTATCTTAGAAGCTTGATAACACAATTGAATTTCAGAATTTTTGAAGATAATATTCACGACTTTCTTGTAGTTAGGTTTATGTTACCCTTTGTTTGGTTGATCAGAATAGCACATAACTTTAGCTACAGAACTTTTCGCTTAGCAATGATCTTATGATAAGTTATTGTATATTATTGATTCAACTATTAAAATCTCACTTAACCATTTCCAAACAATTTTCCAGCAACGTGTAGAAATTAGAGCGGTTTAAAGCTTTTAAACATGTTGGTCAAAGCAGAATAAAAAATACAATAAAGGAATAAGGAAAGATTAAGAAGAAGGTTTTAGTTGACTTTTCTTTTCTTACTCGCGTGTTTTGTTTCTATAAATTAGTTTTTAATAAGCAGGTAATGACGTACAGCTGTCTCAAAAGAATAAAACTAACCTTTCTCCATTGAATTATTACTGCATGAAAGATTGCGCTTTACACGCATCTCGTATTTTTAACTTGAAAATATCTTCTGATTAGAATTTTAGGACCAACTGGAATGTGTTTAATTTCTTCTGTGGTCATTGGGGTAACAGTTCTACTTTCTATGTTTATTTTTGCCCGTCTTGTATGTGATGTACCGGAATCATTGGCATATATTCCAGCAAATGTCTTAGGAGTCTCTAATATTGCAAAGACGTCTCCATCAGAAGTAGATATAACAATTTGTTCATTGGTTGAAATAGGCTCAAATTTTCTACCTCCTATTAACACTTTAAGTCTTTAATCGGCAGGGAAAGTGAATCTTCGAAGTTCAAATATCCGTTTGGAATCCGATCTGGAAGTCAGCCGAATAAATGGTAGTTGATCAAGTTTATGTCCATGTCCAAAATGAGAAGGAAGCAGGTTGGGAGGATTGATGCACCTGCTAGGACGATCAGGTCTTGAAAAAGAAGCCTTTTCCGAAGAATTTTGTCCAGGAGGAGGAGACCTAGGCCTGGATCTCATAGAGGGAGGTGACCTCTTACGAGATTTAGACCTTCCTGTATGAGGCATAGAGTCACCACTAGATGGAGATTCGGACTGTGAACTTAACTCTGCAACAAGAAACGAAGAATTATGTTTTAGTAAATCAGGCAAGGTAAAGTAGAATCCACATTATGAAAAAGTTGTAGGAATTTTAAAATCAGTCATTGAATTCATTAAATTGAAAATGCTCAATGAAGTGCTTGATCTACCTTCTATGAACCTATCGAAATTGTTTCCCAGTAAATAGAGCAATAATAAAATGTAATTTATTCTATTCTAGAAGCTTGACGAGATAGCAAATATTTCTCTGCTCCAAAGACATAGCTAATGATCGTTTGCTCCAATCCAAAATATTACGTTAAATTTCAATGCTCCTTAAATATTCAAAATGTTATCAAATAAGTGAATTTTAATGCATAAATTTCTATTTAAGTTCTGTCAATTCGATAAATGCGATTTTCAGGTCTAAAGAATAAAACCAAACATGACAGTCCGCTGTTTCAATTTGTACACAAAATCCGTTTTCTATGACGAAAATCTATACATTTGATATGATTTCTGCAACCTACTTAAACCTAATAAATTGATTTTCATAATTTATGTTACCTGACACAAATACCTGATTCTACTGACATTAATAAAAATCGAATTTTCCACAAATTTTATAACTGTTTTCATCATCGAAGAACTTTTCGGTAACAATTTACATTCTAGAGAAGGTATGAAAATAAAACAAACTGCTGAAACTTATAATGAGGTCTGAATTAACAAATATTATTAAAAGTTGAGGAATTATGTCATTTTATATATTGGAGAATGAATTCTCATTTGTTAGGTTTCTTCGGCTATAGCTAACTCATTCTCATCAAGTATCATGTGCTTTGTTAAAAAGGATGCCTAGAAAGAAACCTAAGTAACCGACCAAAGCAGCTTGATTTTTGAATCGAAATTGTAGAAATATAATTATTAAAATTTTATTAATGCTAATATTAAGAAAGTTAATGGTATTATTATGTTTAATTCGTAAGTTTTTATTACTTTTATTTAATTCTTATTCCATTATAACTTTATTAATATTGCTTTGTATTTACACTTTTTGTAGAATGTAAATTGTTACTGATAAGTTCCTCTGATGATGAAAACAGTGTGCTTTTAAAACATTGGGGAAAGTTTTAAATAAAAATTCTTTCGATACTTGTATTCTGTCTTTCATAAACTCCCCTTTTACTGCTCTTATGAAAATTTTCCTAGGTTGTGTTATTTCACAGGTAATTTCGTTAAAAAATTTTGTTATTAAAGAACATTCAAATATGCCTAGTTACTAAAGAATCTTTTTTTCCAGTAAAATGTGAAAATTCTTTAAGCACAATACTGATGAAAAAAAAGTTCCAATAATTTTCAGCAACATAATGACTCATGGAAATTTTTCAAGAGACAACAAAAAGGTTTGTTTATTATTCTGTTTGTTTGAATCCCCGAAGTATTACATTGAATTTCAATTAAAATATTATTGATATTATATACTACGATTCTTATCTCATGAGATACGTGTGCTTTGAAATTGTCCTCGTCAGATATTTTTGTTCAAATGTTGCGAAAATCTTAATAAAGGTGCCTGTTACGATAAAAAAAAATCGTTTTATTCATATTTAGTTAAAAGCAAGCATTCGATAATTTTTAAGAGCGAAAGCCTATTATTACAAAGTATATTTACATATCTTTGTTAAATATGATCTTTATTAGCATAGACTCTTCGAGAAAAATAAAATAAATTTTAAAAAATTGCTTTTATAAAAAAAAATTTTTTTCTGCCCTGAATCTTTTCGAAGATTTTAAAATTTAATTATCTTAATTTTACTTTAAATTGCGGATTAAATAATATCATACTGGGAAAAGCAAAATAAAGATACCAAAATTATATACAGTACCCATTTTGAAGGGAAGATCGTGTACATGAAATGTGAATGATCTTAAACTTATATTAGAAGTCTAAAGGATATCCACGAACTAAAAGGGAACCCTACAAAATTATTCCTTTAGAGCCTAAGTTTTAAAAGATGCCAACTTTTACTTTATCTGCAACATGACTGATGAATAAGTTTTTCTATGTACAATTTCACGAAATCAGAGAAACCTGACTGTATTATCTTTGATTTATAGTATGAAATTAATGCCTTAACATTTACTTTAACATTTACTGTGACGTTATAGATACGAAAAGATTTGCATGTATTTCAACGGATAGTGAGAGATATGTTATTTAAAATTTCAAAAAATTTTAAGGGATTTTAATATGTAAACGTTATGCTATAGAATTTTAATTGACTTCGTAAGATTTGAAAGGATTTCTAAGTTCTATATAAGATAAAGGGGACTTTAAAGTAATTCAAAGATATAAAATAATTTCCATGTAATTAAGTAATTACATGGCACTAAACTTTAGATAATTTGTTATTTTCGTAATTTAAATCCATTATTAACAATTAATATGCATAATGATATTCTTATATTCACCAAAAGAATGAAGGACAAGCACCGTCAATGACAGGACGAGACTAGAAAGCATCTTAATTATGGTTACATGAAGATAAACTAATTACAGTACCAACGAAAAATTTGGTTCAATGATTATTTTTCTAATAATTTTTTAAAATTCATTCGTTTTGCTATAATTATTCTTTAATTTATTACACATGCCTCAAATTTGTCCTTATAAGGTGTTTGTATTTAAATTATCAGTTTGATAAACGAAATCTTTTGACATCAAAGTTGATTCGTTTCTCGAAAAATTTGGCGATTATTTTCGTATTATTCTTTAATAAAAATTAACAAAAGTTAATTTGAATAATACTAATTATTATTTTTGTCCGAAAAGTTTATTGTTGTCACTCAAATTCTTAATGCAAAAAATATAAATGATTTTTTCAAACATCGGTTAAAAAAAGCACATTCAGATTTTGGGAAAACAAATCTAGGGGTGTTTTTTTTTTGCGACTATTAATTTTTTTAGATTAATTACATAAGTCTCAAATCCATATGTGTGAAAAAAATTTCAAAGTCGTCATTTCTTATATCTGTATTAAGTTAAATTTTAGGTTAGTGAATCATATCTAGCATTCTTTAGGTCTGTTTTAAGACCATATTCGCCTTTTTTGAATCTCATATTTGTTTAAGGTTTAATTTTTTAATTTTAACTTTATGTGATTTTGAAGTTTAAATTCTACAATTTCGAAAACTTATTTTCTAATCAGTTTTATTTCAGAGGCTTCTTTAAGAACCTAAGTTTTCCTAGATTTAAATACCTTTGTGTCAAAAAATAGACACATTATCCCTTAGTTATAAAAATACGCCTTTGGTTCGGGTCTGTAAGGTTCATGACCTTTATTTTGGGACAGTCGAGAAATGTATTTAAAGGTGACTCGACTGAAAAAATCCTTTAAAAGTTAGCGTGGCTACAACATTTGGTTAACCATAAATACAGGCAGATAAACATGCAGACACACAGGAAGACAGAAAACAAAAAAAAAATGTTATGATTTTAATACACCGTGAGTGACAAAACGTAACGATCCGTTAAAAACAGAGTTTGAAAATTCCGACAATTATATTACACTCTCATGAGTAAGAATGATAAAATTGATAGACAAAAGTTTCTCGGACAAAAAAGATCGACAAATATGTTCATGATAATTTTTAGATAGGACGAGCATTAGAAACTAAAAAAAATAGTTCATTCAATGAATTTCGAAATTTAACAATTTTATGATTTAAATATTTTTTTAAAAATTACAACGGTTTAATAATTTTGATAGTTTGCTAGTGAACAATTTTAGGATACAGGCAATTATTTTGTAAACCTTGTTCAAACAATTGTTTTGTTTCGTCAAATTATCATTAATGATTTTTTAATAACAATAATTTATAAAACAAAGTCAAATGTATTATTATTATTGATATTAATAAAAATCATTATTAATCATTTTTGAAAATATCTGATAACAATCCATGGGATATTTCTCATAAAATCCGATAGAACATGAGCGGGAGTCTTATGATAAGATCTGATAGCATTATATTAGGACAACTTTTCGGAAACAAGCTGCAAAATTTGGGTGCAGATTTCGAAAAGATTCTGATAGAATCTGAAAAGACTGCTTTTTCAAATGTTTCAGAAATTAAAATTCCGAATCTTTCTGATATTTTAGGCCGAGAGGTTGCACCCAGCAATACAAAAAATTCAGAGAAGGAATAAGCAATGAATGTATTGTTATAAATTGGTTTTAAATAAGCCCGTAATTAATCATGACTATCACGAAAGTATGAGGTAAAATTTTTTTTATTAAATTAGCAGTGCATGCAGAAAGTGGGTTTACAAATGTTTTACAAGTTTTATTAGAAAATGTTTCCTGATTACATTGTAGGGACCACCAGGAGTCTCATTCATTTCTCCCGTGGTAAGTGTGGCAACGTTGCCACTTTTCATGTTTATTTTTGCACGTCTTTTTTGTTTTATATTATCTCTGTAAACATATATTCCAGCAAGTGTCTTAGGACTTTCCAATATTGCAAATACGTCACCGTTAGGTGTTGACAGAACAATTTGTTCGTTGGTTGGCGCCGGCTCAAATCCTTTAGCTCCTAGTGACACTTTAAGTTTTTTATCAGCAGGAAAAGTGAATCTTCGAAGTTCAAACATCCATTTGGAGGCCGTTTTAGAATTTAGCCGAATAAATGGAAGTTGATCAAGACTATGGCCAGGTCCGCAATAAGAAGGAAGCAGGTTGGGTGGATTTTTGCACCTGCTAGGATAATTAGGTCTTGAAGAAGAAGCCGCTTCAGAAGAATAATGTCTGGGAGGGGGAGACCTGGACCTGGACCTCAAAGCAGAAGGAGGCTTCTCAGGAGATTTAGAACTTCCCGTATGAGAAATAGATGCAACACTAGATGGAGATTCGAACTGTGAACTTAACTCTGCAAGAAGAAACAGAAAGTTAGGTTTAATTGAAGGAGGTAAGGTAAAGTAGAATGCCCATTTCGGAAAATTTTTTGTAATTAAGAAATCATTCTTTCAGTTTAGGAAATTTGAAATGATAAATCATGCTGGAGTCGCATCTTCTTATGAACCTAACAAAAGTTGTTTGCCAGTAAACAGAAAAACAATAAAATTTATTTAATGCTATTCTAAAATCTTTGCGAGATTAAAAATATTTCTCTGCTTCAATGGCATAGCAACAAGTAACAGAGAATTACGTTTTAGTGTAATAGGTGATTCAGACTAGAATGCGTATTGAAAAGATGTATCTAATGTTCAAGTCGATAAATTGGTTGGTTGTGATGATACTAAGGGCTCTTTCATATCGATAAATACGAACTTTAGGCCTAAAGTGTAAAACCCACCATAGCAGTCCCCTTTTTCAATTCTAAAAACAGAATTCGTTTTATGTGACGAAAATCTATCAATTCAATTAGATATTTGAAGCCTGTTTGAACCTTTTTTAATTTAGATCGCATATTTGTATTTGGCTATTCTAAATTCGCTCAACATGTTCAGTTATAATCAGTTTATGCTGTAGAATTTTTATATTAAACATAAATTTTGGTTGAAATTAATTTTAACCTGTAATGTTTTGAAATAACCTATTAATTATTATCAGAGCAGAAGGTGATTTCATCCAGCTCCCATAAGAATGACTCCAAAATTTAATTTTAATGTATATTTTCCTATATAATAACAGATGATGTGCTGCAGTTATAAAGAAAGTAGAAGAAAGCAAAATAAATATAGTTCATGAATATAACTGTAATTTTAATAAAAAGGAACAAAATTAATTCACAACAACATTGTGAATCATAGAATATCAAAAATATGAATATTATTATTGAGAATATTATGTAAATGGCCTTTAAGGCCATTATAGGTAAAACTTTAAGGTACATTAGTCTTTATTGTGGTTTCTAATTGATCGTTACCCAGTTAATAATATTATCAATTTATATTATGCAGAAAGTAATCTCAATTTTATAAGTTTTTATAATTCTTTTTATATTTCCTAAAAGTTTTTGTTTTTAATATTATTAGGATCATAAATTTTTTGTTTTTAAGTTCTTTTAATATATTCTCTACATGTTTATCAATAATATTTTGTGAAAAATTATTTCAAAAAAGATCACTTTGTACCAATTTAAAGTTATTATTATATCATTTGTTATCAGAAAGCCAAATAGCGGAATCTAATTAGTTCCTTAATACATAAATTTGTTGTAAAAAATGATTTGTTATTATTTTCTGTTTCATATTATTAAAAATTTCTGTTTATGAATTTCTTACTTTTTGATTTCTCTTTTTAAAACTCTTATCTCATTGTAAGTTTAATGAGTTTGTTTTGTTTTTACACCTTTTTAGAAATATAACTTGTTATTAAGGAATTCCCCTGATCAAGAAGACAGTGAGTTTTTGAAAAATTGGAAAAAGTTTTATATAAAAATTTATTATATAGAGTCATACCCCTTCCCATTCCTTGCTTAATAACTGAAGTTTGGTGGGACGGAAGTTATAACTACAGTCTCCAACATATGAAGAATTGATACTTAACTTGAATATGATTTCGACTTGCAAAATAAACTTATTGCATAAAGGTGGAAGTTGGGCGTATAATCTAAACAATGAATAATACAAACAATAAAATAGCCTCGGAAAGGACGGAAACTTTAATTGACA